>JAQZBX010060296.1:0-17336 GCA_029593785.1 Cabassous unicinctus | reverse complement strand
CAGCCACATACATTGATCTTTTTTAAAATGATAGTTATGGATTCTTTCAAATATCCTGAGGGCAGCTAATAATAATATTATTCAGGTTCTATTTCCTCATTTATTTTCATTTTTACCATTCTTATTTTCACAAGGACCTGATTCATATGTAATGAAATAGTAAAATATGAATTGAAATAGAAAATCAAGCCCAATGTAAAGGAAAAATCAAATACGATCACCAATAGTGTCAACCTATATGTTTTATCTGAGCTTCAGTTATGACTTTGAGCTTCCTAGCAGACAGAGCAATAAAGAAACATGATTGGTTTTACAGTTTTCATTATCAGAAAGGAGAAAAATGCAGTCTGTGAGAAGATGAAACTCTTCCTAGCTCCAAAAACTAACATTTCACAAATGCCACTCGCAGCTTGGAGCAATGAATTTGCCATTTCAGGCATGTAAGATGTTAGAAAAAGTTAATTATATTAAATTTAGGAATGTGTTTGAAACATTTAATGGAATTAAGTGTATTTCCTAAATGGGATTAGTTATTTAGAGGAATTTTATGTATTTATTTTTAGATTAATGGAATATTAATCAAAGATAAAGTAAATGTAATTTTCTTAGTTTACTCAAATACTTATAGACTTAAAAATTGGATAATAAGACTTGTAAATTGGACTTGAAGGCTTGGGGGGAAATTGCAACTGTCCAAAAGTCTTCCTTGGACATTTTAAAAATTTACATTGGCTTCTTTAAGATAACTAAATGAATCATCTCAAAGCTGGATAGTTCAGAACTTCTGCCAATGCTCAAGATTTTAATTTTTGAATTTCAGTTTCAGTCTTTCATTCTAATATCAGCACCAGGAATCTACTGAGGCCACTCTGGTTTGTGATAACATCAAATCCTTAGTCTAAGCACATTAACTGAGCAGGGACCAGGGGAACAAATAATCCTGTTTCTCTAAGAGTGAATTCAGCTTTTAAAGATATGGTATAAAGAAGAGGGGAAGGAGGTGAAGCCCAGCATTCATTGTAAACTGCTCAGGATTGTCATCTGCTTTGTCAAGCCCCTACTCTTCCTGTCTATCCAGATTCTTGTGGGAGTGTGAAAATGCAGATTTATTAAGAACATCAATAATAGAGTTCATGCAGCTTGGCTAATAGCCATTCCAGAACCAGTGAGGTCAAGTAAAATGAGCATGGCCTGGCTTCAGAGTGAGGCAATCAAGGGCTCACTCACATCCCAGCTCCCAGGCAAGTTACTTAACCTCTTTGGATTTCCTCAACTGTATGTAAAATCTGGATAATAATTCCAACCTAATAACTATAAAGTTATTAGGAAGATTAAATGATGTAATCTCCATGGCAGGCACTTAATATTTCATTTGGATGTCTTTCCTTTCTGGTTCACAGTGTTTATGTTAGTTTTCATGAAAATTAAGTTTTAATTTTGCTATTCTTCTAGTCTATAATATAGTGAGCAATCTAAGTGGGCAAAAGATGTTTTCTGTGAACAAATAATGGCCTCCAGGGTCATCACTGACTTTTGGAGTCTCAGATTCTACATGCATTTAATTTTTTAAAAGCAATTTGCTACAAAGCAAACAGGAACACAATTAAAATTTAATGGAAAAAATCTCCAGAAGAATCTGAACTCTTTTACTAACTTCTCTACCTAAAACACTGAGTGAGGCTTTTGTACAGCAAAAAAGACTTTAGGGAGATGTGAGGGATCCTTTAGCATATGTAAGGCAGAGTGGGAGAAAAGTGGGGAATGGGATATGGGAGAGGGCATGTGGCAATGAAAGTAGCAAGGCTGAAACTTGCAAGGAATGTAGTATTTGACTTCCCTGCAAAGTGGCAGATCACCTGAGTGTACCTGCATGAGATGGATAAAGATGCATGGGCTTGGAAAGCTTCTTTTCACCTTATGTCACCAGAGATGAGGAGTTTCTAGACACGACAGAAAGAATACTGGAAAAAACAAACCTGAAGGCAAAAGGCTGAGAGGACATCGTTAGAAAAGGATATGAATGGCAAATGTGACAAAAAAAAAGTCAAAGAACAAAATCTTAATCATCCTATTCCATGGATATAAGCTCTTCTCATAGAGATTTTTCTAAATGTGATGAATGGATTGAGAAAATCTGTATTAAGAGTGTGATCATGGAGGGGTAACTCCTGCCAATGGAGTACAGAGATAGCTTGTGTATATCTAGGAAGAGCTGTAGGTTTTTGTTCCCTGGAGCTTGTGTCCGGAATGCACCAGGAACTCCTGTTGTTCAATTCCCTGATCTCTACCAACTCCTGAAGGATCATGAGGTATGAAAGACATCACCAGAGAAACCAAGGAAGCATTTCTCAGGACTGTGAACTCTGCGTAGGAAACAAAATTAGGGTACAACATGATTGGATTAGCTGCAGCAATGAGCTAAATACAGTATCAGTGATAAATTTCAGAAGTGATAAATGCAAAGACTTCAACAAACAAGTTGCTGTAGCAATAGAGTTGCTTAAATCTCTGTCAATCAAACCGAACCTGGAAAGGTTTTAAAGAAGGACATCAACAATTGAAAGATAAGATGGGCCAGAATGACAAAAGACAAGAACCAGTTATAATCACTGAGGTTGATTTGGAAAGAGTAATAAGATAGTTTTCAAATATTTTAAGTCATATTAGATGGAGAGGGATTTGATTTATTTTACATGGTTTCAAAGGGCTGGATTAATATCAATAAGGTGAAGGTATCAGAAGGCAGATATTGGCACATTATAAAGAAAACTTCTGAACACTGTTAAAAAATGAAATAAAACTCTTTGGGATAGTGAGCTCCTCTTAATTGTAGGTATTCACACACAGGCTGAGCCACTACTTACTAGGAATGCTGTAAAAGAGGATTTGTGCATCTGAAAACAGCAGGGGAGGATCCATGTTTTGTGGGACCTAATGATTTTATAATCTTGGGTGTGGTTTTTAAGAAAAAAGAATCCAAAATTATGAATAAAATTTAGATTCAGAGACTTGGAAGTTGCTTTTAAAAGTGAAGGGTCCTCAAAGCTTAGGCTTCATTAGCTTTACTATAAATTCATGTCAGGGGAGTCAGTTGATATCAAACAAATGTGAAATTTGAATTTATTTTTAAATGATGAATAATTCTCCTTAATTTAAAAATAATTATTCTGTTATGGAGGAGGTAGAAAAAAGAAAGGAAGTAAAGATTGACCTACCTGGGTTCCTATCCTGCTTCAGAGTTTGCATAGCTGGCAACCTTGGGCAAACTACTTAACCTTTCTGAGCCTCAATTCCTTCATCTGTAAAATGGAGGTGATGATCTCTAGGTTAACTTGTTGTTTGGAAAAATTAAGTAAAATTATGTACCTAAAGCAATGATATATAGCAGTTACCTAATTAATGATAGCTACATTGAAGGACTACTAAGATTTGAGTAGTCATAAGGAAAAGATTTTTTAAAATGCTATTTGGAGTTATCTGTCACCATGAAGATAACGAATGACATTGTTCCTCATTCCCCAATTAAAGGCACCAGCCAAGAGTTCATGAAATGTCACTGTTTTAGTTTGCTGAAGGCTGCCAAAGCAATATACCAGAAATGGGTTGGCTTTTAGTGGGGATTTATTAACTTATAAGCTCACAGTTCTGAGGCCATGAAAATGTCCAAATCAAGGCATCAGGCAAAGCTCTCTCCCAGAAGACACAGCTGCCGATGATCCTGGACTCCTGCTCCATGGCAGGGTGCAGCAGTGGTGTCTGACACTCTCTGCCTTCTCCTCCAGGCTCTGTTGCTTTCAGCTTCTGGCTACTCCCTCTGTGGCTTTCTCTCTCCAGTACCATTGATTTCAGCTTCTTGCTCTAATGGCTTCTTCTCTCAGCTTCTGAGCTCCTGGCTCTGTCTCTCCATATTCATTCCATTTATAAATGACTCCAGTAAAGGATTAAGAGCTACCCTGGGTCATACCTTACTGAAGTAATCTAATCAAAGGCCCTTAAGTGAAGTAGTTTAATCTAAAAGTCCCACCTACAATAGGCTCACATCCACAGAATAGACCAGCTCTAAGGAATGATCTTTTCTGGGGTATATACAGTCTCAAACTGCCACAGTCACCAAGCTGCAATCTTCACATGGGGCTTACTTCAGCCTATTCCAGCTTGTAAACAGACTGGTAAATTCACTCAAAGAATCAGTTGGCCAAGATAAGTAACTTTGCTCTCTTTGCCCCCTCTTCTTTCTTTCAGTGTTTGAGGTTGTAATCAAAGACTGGGACATATCTTGTCACTCCATTCCCAAGAGCAGGTGGTCAGGTTAAAATATATATAGGTGTGCCACATTGTCTAGAAGATTTTTGTTACTCAAAGTGAGGTCCTTGGTCTAGCAGTAGTGGCACTACTTGGGAGCTTATTAGAAATGCAGAATCTCAGTCCCACCCATGTATTTAACAAGATCCCCAGGTGATCTGATGCCCAGTAATGTCTGAGATGCTGATCTAGACTGAAATGTAAATGTGTACCCCCTGGTGCTGGGCATTCTGAGAACCCCTCCTCTGGCTTTTGGCATACCTTTCCCCTTTGTGAGGTTATGGGGAGAAGGATCTAGGGGCTTGCCAGGTTTTCCTTGGAAGAAGGCCCAGTCCTGATTCTCATTGTTCTCTCATTTCTTTGGATTATTTTCCTTTTGTGCAATTCATGAGGTAAGACAGTTCAAACTTGAGGTGGCAAGTTATACTCAGCAGAAGATCCAACTGTCCCTCTGGCTGCCTCCTTTCCTTTCTTCAGGACACAGTTCATTCTAAGAGACTAAAGAGGGGAAAGGGGGCCAGGGATCAGCTTCCTCTTGAGAGAGAGGCCGGGTCTTTAACCCATTCCTGGTCATCTAGGCAAAATACGCAGGGGTTAAATTTATTGGGAATAGCTCTCACTGCTCTAGGAAGAGCTGGGTGGCAGGCTCCACCAGCATTACAGCTTTCTTACTCTCTTATTTTTTCCTACCTCATTGGTGTGTTCTGGATCCATTTTGCCTAGCCTTGGCTGTGGTCTTGGGTAAAAGGGAAAAAGAGCAGATACCTATTAAAGCTTGTGTTACTTCTAAACCTCGAGGGTAGACAAAATGATTTCTCCATCTTTCCCAGAGCAGCTTTGCAGGGGTGCATCGGCATTTGGGAAAACTCATCTACTACTGAAGACCATGCCTTTGCTTTGCACATATTAATAGCATATACTTATATAGCACTTACTATGCTATAAATAAATACTATACCTATATCAGCTCATTTAATCCCCCAGTAACCCAATAACGTATGTATTATAGTTGCTCCCATTTTACAATACAGAATCTGAAGCCCTCAGAGTTTAAATCATTTGCCCAAGGTCACCCAGAAAAAAAGCGACAGAGCTGAGATTCGAACTCTGGTGACGCATACCAGAGACCTTGTGGCTCTTAACCTTTCTCTGACACATTTCTCTCAGGAACCCTGTGGAGAGGGTGGCTGATTTGGGTGTTCCTGCTGTCCCAGTCAGTTACCAACCTAATCGCATTAGGATTCCCTACAGAGCTCCTTTGTCAAAGAACAGCAACAAGATTTTAAACCATGAAAGATATGTATGACTGGTGAATGCGGTTGTTTGTTTAGTAGATTGACCAGATTTACAAGTGAGAAAAAGAGCATATCATGGACCCAGAAAGACTTTCCACAGCGCTGGTAGTTTAAAAAAGAAAAAAAAAAACCCCCACAAAACACCACAAATGTGAAGGCTGCATAAGGTAATCAGGATAATCCAACCAAATTGAGACAAGAGTTACTCTTTCCTGAAGCAAATTTCCTAAGGGTGAGATTTTCAAAACAGAATCAATTAAATTAGTTTCCTGTTCTCAGCCATAGTTCCTGGCTTTGGATAAAGCATGCATGCTGTTTGCAAAGTACTTCCACAGATGTTTACTCCTGGATCTTTACAGCATCCCAAAGATGGTGAGTATCTTGCCTAAAATAACACAAAACTAGGTGGCTATGTTCTGGTCTCCTGGCATAGAGACCACGGTACTTTAGCTTCATTACCTGCTCTCTGTCCCTCATTGGTAAAAGTAGCATGAAAAGAGGTATGAGAACATCGTACTTTAAAGATGGAAATTTCTGGTTACCCAAAAATAACAGCTAACAAGTATAGAGGGCTTTAGCATGCACCAGATGCTGGTCTAAGAACATCACATGGTATAACTCACTTAATCTCCACAACAAATTGATGAGATGAGTATTATTATAATCCCCATTTTGCAGGTAAGGAAACTGAAGTACAGAGAAGTAAATTGTCCACACCACTCACCCTTCTAGCCAGTGACAGAGCTCAGATTCAATTCAGGACATCTGGCTCCAGAAGCTGTTCTCTTAGCCACCAAATTCTCCTACCTCTGCTGAAATATTAAGATCTAATTGTTCGACAGTGAACTCAAGAGCATCAGTCCTTGAAAGGCATCAGGAAGTGGAAAAGGGAAAATTTTTCTTACCACTTGTTTGTGGTAAGAAAAAAATAACATTACAGCATTCTCATTACGTTAAATAATTACTTGAAGGTAAACAGAACTATCATCTGGGTGTCGCCCGGAATGTTAATGATTAATTAATGCATATCAACTTATATGTTCCGAATACCTTCTCTGTGTAAGAGACTGTGTCAGGTGATATGGGGGGCTCCAAAATGAACAAAATATGCCTTTGCCTTCAAGAAGCCAAGAGGGGAAGCTGGAGCAACAAGTCACCATTAAAAGGAAAGTTATACAACACAGAAGGGCTATGTAACGTTTTGATAAAATAATTGAAGAAATGTCATGAGGCAGCATCTGATTAATCACCACATGAATTCTATTGTCAATAACTGCTATAGGAGTTCAAGGCAAGGAACAATCCCTCCAGCTGGAGTTGTGAAGCAAAACTTTGTAGGGGAGGTCAAGTTTCAGTTAGATCTTAATGGATGCCAAAAATGTGAATAGCCCCGTAGGGAAGGGAAAGAGCATTCCAGATAGAGAACAGTGTGAGAATTGATGTGGAGGCAAAAAAAAGAAAAAAAATGCTGTAAGTACACATTGGAGGTGCAGGACAGTAAACAGGAAGCCTGACTAGACCTGACATTACATTTTTCCCATGCTAACCCCTGAGCCTTGACACTGCTGCTGTTGAAAACACTTGGTGAGGTGCCCTGGTACTAAGCAGTCTGTCAGCATCCACCTGCCCCCTGCCTGCCTTCCTACTCTCTAGGCCAAGTGCCTTTGGTAGCACATCCAGCCACAGGATGGGTAACTCCTTCCAACAACTCCTGGGTTCCTCCCATACTCCAAGCATGGGGTTGTTTCACATGTGAGTTACTTCAGAAGTAAATTGATCCAAACAAGGGCAGTTGGGACGAAGTCTTTTGAAAATGCTAAGGTCATCAAGCCTCCCATCCCTGCCATACATTGTCCTTGGAGACCTCCTGAAAGGTAAGTTCCTACAATCATTCGCCCTCGTTGCCTTTGCCTCCCCTTACTGCTCTGGGCTTCCTATCAGTGACCTACCGCCGCTGGTCTACCAACACTTCCCAGAGTGGCCACTGGAATGCCACTGCGAGGTAACACTCCCCAGCATCCTTGACTCTTCAAAGAGGTCCCTCCTTACTTCTTGCCTCAGTGGAAATATTTTCCAGTAGTTCTCTCACATACTTCAAGTAGTTCAGGCTCAGGGTCCTTCTCATAACAGTCCCATTTACTTCAATAAAAAAAAAATTTACTTATGTCTCCCATATGACCAGAACTGGGGTCTGTGTCTTTTATTCTTGCAGGGAGGGCTGCTAGAAAAAAGTAAATACACATAAAGTAGATGGTAATGAGGGCTATGGAGAAAAATGAAGCAGCTATGGGAGAGAGAGAACCTGTGGGGGTGGACTTGGGAGGAAATGGGGGTCTTGCTGAGAAAGTGACATTTGAACAGAGATCTGAAAGAGGTAAGGGAGTGGGCCACTGAGCAGAAGTTTTCCAGGTAGAGGGAATGGCAAGCACAAAGGCCCTGAGGTGGGAACAGTTTTGTCATGTTTGGGGATAGCGAGGAGCCAGTGTGACTGAGGAAGTTTGGGCAAGTAGTAAAGTAGGAGGAGATGAAGTCAGAGAGGAAAGGTGGGCAAGCCAGACAGTACAGGGCTTTGCTCACCATGCTGAAGATACTGGAGTTACTCAGAGAGAGGTGGGATGTATTGGAGGGTTTTGAGCAGAGTCATAACATGATAAAAATTATATTTAAAAAATTAACCAAATTTCTACATGAGGAATAGATGATGGAAGCAAGGAGTTATGTTCTGGAGCATTCTTCTTCCATTCTTTTGTAGAAATTCTGCATCTTTAAGGGTCATGCCATCCAGTTGTAGTATCCTCTCCACTTCACCATCACCATCATAACTCCACTCCCCATCATTCCCTGTAGATCTTAGCCTTTGTTTCACAGTCTTCTCCTTGTCCTCAAGACCTGCCATTGTCCAGGAAAATTTTGTGCACATCTGGATGCTCCATTTAACTCCTTGGCTTCTCACTGACTTCCTCTAGTCCAATTGCCTTCATATCTTTTTGCAATTAACCACTCAGTCCCGTTTCTAGGTCAGGACTTTGTCATCACCTGGGATGGCTCTACTTCTGAAACTGTAAAACAAGACTGTCCATTCTTACATATTTACTTCTAGTTTAGCTATTCTCTAACTTGCGGGAAAAACAAAACAATCCTTTCACTGCTCACTATTAAAGCCTCTTCCTGCCTTTTATGGTTTCTTACCCTTATGATGCATCATTTCAATCTCTTTCCAAAAATCCTCCACTAATTTGCCCCATTATTTTCTGGTGATCACCACCCAGCAAAACTCTAGCTGTAGATGAACCCAACTATTTGTCTTCTTTCCTGAGCCATTTAGATTGATGCCACTCTAAATTCAAGATTTTTAACTCTTACCATACTTTTAGATAATCCTTCTATAGCCATTAGGACGATTGCAAACATTTTTCACTCTCTGCAAACCACCTCCAACTTATCCCTCACTGTCTTTGAAAATGAAATCTATCAAATTCCTGCACCCCTATCCACCACACTCATCCTTCCTACTTCCTTCTAATCCTACAGAATGAGGCTTTTGCCTTCCTCTATGCTCAAGTTTTCAGTCTCTCCCACATTAGGCACCTTGCTCAAGAGCTGGTCCTCCCTCTCCTGAATCTCTCTTCAGTGTTTAAACTTGCTCACATCTCTCTTATCTTAGAAACACACACACATAAACAACCCGAAACACTCCCCAACCTATACCCTCTTGCCTTATCTTTTTCTCTCTTCTAGCCAAGCCAAACATTATTGAAAAAAATGTTCTGTCCTCTTTTGTGTCCACTTCCTCACTTCCCATTCTATTGAGCTCCCACTTTATTCACTGAAACTGCTGTCTCTGCATACATCAGTGTCCCTCTCCAAGTCTCACCTCTCTGCTCTCGGCCATACTGAACAATAAGAGGCCCACAAGCAGGCCAAGCTGTCTCTTGCCATTGGCATTTGTCGCACCTGCTCCCTTGCCTGCGCTACTCTTCCCTCCTCTGCAGGAGGCTACATCCTCTTCAACTTTCTTGTTTCAGTCACTATTATGAAACAAGAAAGTTACCCACAAATTACTGGGTAAGATGCCCTATGTGCTGGCATCTGGTGCTTCATCCTTATTTACTTTTATCACATTGTATGGAAGTTTCTTGTTTGCCTGTGAGCCTCCCTTGCTAGACCATAAGCGACTTGAGGCCAAGGATTATATGGCAAGAGAAAGGAGACCATGAAGGACTGATCAGAGAGGAGAGGAGGAACCCTAGGAAGGGCATATGGTGACCAAAGTCAGCATCCTGACCTTTAATCACTTGGTGCAAGTTCTCTAGCCTTGTTCACTTGCTCTGTTCCCCAGACCTTGGGCTGAAGAGTGCAGAACTTTGCTGCTGCAGGTTTGATACTCTGCACATGCACACAATTTGATTTTAACTGGTCTCTTGCCACTGGACAGAAATAAATTATCTTTGCCCAATTCCTACCACATTTACCTCAGCAGCTATCCTAAACCTCTACTCTCCCAAGGATGCTAAGCATTTTCCACTCCCACTCTTTTTCTTTTTGGTAGCAGATTTATTGAGATATAACTCATGACATACAGTGTACCCGTTTAAAGTGTACAATTTTATGTTTTCTTAGTATGGTCTCAGAATTGTGCAAACATCACAACCAATTTTAGAACATTTTTGTCACTCCAAGGAGAAACCCTGCACCCCTTAGCTGTCATCCCCCAATCTCCTTCTGCAATCCAAGGCAAATATTAATCTACTTTTTTGTCTGTAAAGATTTGCCTATTTCGGACATTTTGTATAAATGGAATCATCCAATGTGTGGTCTTTTGTGAATGGCTTCTTTCACATAGCATAGTGTTTTCAAGGTTCATCTATGTTGTAGCATGTATGAGTACTTTGTCTCTTTTTCTTGCTAAGTAATGTTCCATTGTATGGGTGTATTGTATTTTAATTTATCCATTCATCAATTTATGCATATTTGGGTTATTTCCACTTGTTTGACTATTATGAATAATGCTGCTATGAACATTAATATACAAGTTTTTGGGTAGACATATGTTTTCAATTCTCTTGGGCATACACCTAGGAGTAGAATTGCTGGGTCACGTGGTAACCCCATAGTTAAACTTTTGAGGAACTGCCAGACTATTTTCCAAAGTGACTGCACCATTTTACAATCCCACCAAAAGTATATGAAGACTCCTATTTCTCCACATCTTCACCAAGATTTGTTATTGTTTGTGGTTTTGATTATTGCCACCCTAGTGTGTCTGAAGTGGTATGTCATTATGGTTTTGATTTGCATTTCCCTAATGAGCATCTTTTCAAATGTTTATTGGTCATCATGTATCTTCTTTGAAGTAATGTCTTTTCAGAGCCTTTGCCTATTTTTAAATTCAGATGTCTTACTATTGAATTGTAAGAGTTCTTTATATGTTCAAGACACAGGCCCTTTATCAGATATATGATTTGCAAATATTTTCTCCCATTCTGAGCCTTGTCTTTTCCCTTTCTTAATGGTATCCTATGAGGTACAAAAGTTTTTAAATTTTGATGAAGTCCAATTTGTCTATTATTTTTAGTTGCTTGTGCTTTCCGTGTCATATTTAAGAAACCATTGCCTAATCCAAGGTCATGAAGATTGTCCCTAAGTTTTCTTCTAAGAGTTGTTCTATCACTCTTATCTGATTATGTTGCTTGGTAGTTAGGAGCACCTGCTTTGAAGTAAAGAAGCCCTGGATCCTCTTTTACCAGTAGTCTGACCTAAGGCAAAAATTGTGCTTAACCTTTCTAAGCTTGTTTCCTCTTCTCTGAGTGGAGTGAGTTAATAAAACACCTACTGTACATAAATGTTTTAAGGTACCACTGAATTAGTGTTTGTAAAAGCTCTTATCACAGTATTTGTCAAATATAAGTGTTCTATAGATATTAGCTGATAGAGACCACCAGGTGTAATTTCTCAATATTTCCTCATCTCCACATTAAACATCTGCGTTTTTTTTTTGTTCACTTCTATATCAGAGCAAGGGTATAATGTGACTCTAAAGTTATTTGTTGGGAAGCAGATGTGGCTCAAGTGATTGGGCTCCCATCTACCACATAGGAGGTCTAGGGTTCAATTCCTGGGGCTTCCTGGTGAAAGGCAAGCTGGGCCATGCAGCGAGCTGGCCCAAGCAGAGAGCTGACCCGAGCAGAGAGCTGGCCCATGGGGAGTGCTGGCCCACGCAGGAGTGCTGGGCCGCGAGGAGAGCTGGTGCAACAAGATGATACAATAAAAAGAGACAGAGGAGAGACAATAAGAGACGCAGCAGACCAGGGAGCTGAGGTGGTGCAAGAGATTGAATGCCTCTCTCCCACTCCAGAAGGTCCCAGGATCGGTTCCCGGTGCTGTCTAAGGAGAAGACAAGCAGACACAGAAGAATACACAGAGAGCAGACAGTGAGCGCAAAACAACGAGGGGGGCAGGGAGAAATAAATAAATAAACATAAATCTTAAAAAAATAAAAATAAAGTTATTTGTTATAAATAATGTATAATCCCACTTGCATTGCTTAATGGATATTCTATTATCTAAAACTATGATAAACGCTTCCCAGGATCTAAATTTTAGGTGCATTCCTGTGTTTATGTTATACAGGATGTCACATTATATTGATCATTTTAGATTGCCATATAAACTGTTTTTCATGAAATGTAATTACGACAAGTTTACATTGCATTATATAAATCAGAATGTATTTCAACTATTAATTTGGATAATAACAACAGCCTATTTGTATAGAACAGATGAAAAAAGAAAAAAACCTGTGAAAACACTTTGTTTCCATGTAATTATATAGTCCATCTATTTATGGAATACATGGCTAGTTGACAGTATAATCTATACTAAAGCCAGGATAATTCTTTGTGAACTTGGTCGGGAGTTATCCAAACTTCCTTTGGAAGTTATTCTGAATTAACAATGGCTCTATTTTCTTTTGATGAATCAATAATGCGAACCATCACAAAGGATATCTCAAGAATCGGGTGTAGCATCGGTGAACTTCCTTGCCCAGGCTGTGTTCACATCAGTGGTTTTCAAACTACAGTTGTATCAGAATCTCCCAGATCGTTTGTAAAAAACAAATGCTAGACCCCATCCCTAGAGTTTCTGCTTCAGTAGGCATGGGATGGTGCCTGAGATTTTACATTTCTAGCAAGTTCCCAGGTGGTACTGACATTATTGGTCCAGGGTTCACATTTCAAGAACTACTGCTCTAGTTAAGCTATAAGGATACCTGGTTTATGTTTCTGAGTTGGCCAGCATCCTGAGAATTCCATGGCTCTCCTTGACTCCATCAAATATAATGTAGCTCCCTAACATATCCATGGAACTTCAAAAATCTCCTCACAAATCCTTTGGCCTTTTAGGTAAGGAAGGGAATACTTGAAAAAATTGGGGGCATGACACTTCTCAGATTTCAGTAAAGTTTAAGGCCCTAGAGACTCTGCTGGCTCCGGAGTCCGGACAGGGCACGGGGCTGCTGGTCAGCCTACCTAATCACATTCTTGGTCCAGTTGAGTTTGTTCTGACTCTTCCTCATCAGCAGAGCAGACCTAGCAACTGGCTTCTTAGCATACCTTCCTTTGTCTAATAATCCTTTATAATGTTACAGGTTGTTGTACATACTCGTAAATTTACAGCTATTTTGGTGAGTTTTATGATAATTATAGCTTGCTTTCTGGTCTCTCCCATAGCCAACATTTTGGCTGCCTAGCAAGTTTTTCTCCCTTTCCTCTTCTTCGGTGGTAGGTTTTGTTTTTCTCTTTAATCTGTAGTCACAATACTGGAAAAGTATAACTCTGGGGCCACCATTAGCCATTATCTCTACAACATGGAAAAAGAACTTCTTAGTGCAAAGCCAACATACAAAGAGAAACAGATCTGAAAGGATAAAGAGAACTTGATGATATTATTTGAGCCTGGATTAAGCTAAGCCTGATAATAGCAATACACTTGTCCTTCTGAATTATTTGAGCCAATAAATTTCTATTCCATGTAAGCTAGTTTGAGTTGGGTTTCTGTCATTAAACAACTAAAATATCCTAAAGCTGTATAGTTCCTGAGATTAACTGCTGATCAAAGGGATTTTTTCCTTAAAAAGGTTAAGTTATGTACATCTAATACACCCAGACCAAGTTTATTCTTAGGTTCCAAATGAAATATTGGCCACAATTACTTTAAGACTCATTCAGTAACTACACATACTAAAAACTGTTAAAGAAATCTAAACTGACCAGGTGACAGGGGTCATGAAAGAGAGGAAAAAGATGTTAAGAAGGTTACTGGTTTCCTTTCAAAATTATTAGGATAATATTCATATGATTTTCCTAATATACCATTAATATCAAAAGACCCAAGATGTCATTTGTAATATAGAATTTCTCATAATTATAACAAAGTGTCAGTCACCCCAAAAGCTCTCAAATATATACACAACCATTCAACTAATATAAATTCAAAGCACTCATGAAAGTGCCATTGAGACATTCACATTTATCTTCATAATAATTAAGAGGTTAACATATACTAAAGCAGGGGTTCTTAACCTTTTTTGTTCCACAGACCCCTTTGCTAGTCAGGTGAAAACCACGTACCCCTTACTAAGTCCACACTATACTATGTATTATTTAATAAATATATCACACCTGCACCAACACGTCCCCATGAGAATGTTTGTGTTTGTTTTTTTTGTATTTAAATTCATCCTCATTGACCCATTGTTAAGAACCCCTGTACTAAAGAAATTAGAAAGTGTAAGCTATTTGAAACTTCTTCAACATCCAAATGGTGACTATGGCTAGCCATTTATGATGATGGCATCTGCCTTTGAATCTTGGCTTTTCAAGTGTTCTCTCATGAACTGTTCAATATAATAGCTTATATATTGTGTTAGTCAGGGGTTTCTAGGGAAACAGAACCAACAGAAGATACCTGTAAATAGTATGAGGTTTTATAAAATTGTGTTACACGACTATGGGGATGCAAACGTCCATATTCCATAGGGCAGGCTACAAACCGGGGGCTCCGATGATGGTCCTTGATGAGTTCCCTAGGAGACGCTGTCTGTCTGAAGTAGAGTTGGGAATGCTTTCTGAATGCTGAAATCACTTCTCCTTTTAAGGGCTTCAACTGATTGGATGAGACATCACTCATTGCTGATGGCAAGCTCCTCAGTTCACTGTAGATGTAACCAGCCATCTAAGCAGTCAACTCACTGATGATTAAAATCCATGAAATTCCCTTAGCCCAGTGCTTGCTTGACCAAACAATGGGGCGTCATTACATGGCTGAGTTGACACATTAGCCTAACCATCACAGTCCACCCCTTGTCAAATTAGCACCTATAATACATCACCTTAAACCATACTTAGATCCTAAATAAAAACAATAACAGATATATATACATACACACACATGTGTATATATTTCCACCTAACAATATTCAACTGTTTTGTGTACAGCCAGAAATGCATGAAATCCCTCCAGAATAGGGTGCAAGTCCTAGGGTAATGCTCAGTCTTAAACTTGACAACCTTAAAAACTAGAAAATTAAACTAATACAAACCTATGTCATATGATAAGGGGAAAGGTTTGGGAAGAAAACAAATATATTAATTTTATTTTTATTTTTTTACATAAAAAAATTTTTTTTAAAAAAAGATACTTAGATTACACCAATGATACACAAAAAATATAGGGCTTCCCATATGCCCTGCTCCCCACACTTCCTATACTCTCCCATATAATCAACAGCCTTCATTAGTGAAGCACATTCATTGCAATTGATAAATGTATCCTAGGGCATTGCCATTGAGCATGGACCATTGTTCACATTGTAGTTTACACCCTCTCCCACACAATTCTGCAGGCTATGGGAAGGTATATAATGGCATATATCTCTCCTTGCAATGCCATTCAGGATGATTCCCAAGTCCCAAAAGCCCCCACATTACAATTGTCTTTCCCTCCTTCTGCCCCCAGAGCCTCCAGTGGCTACTGCCTCCACATTAATGCTGTAATTTCTTCCATTGCTAGAATCACAACAAGTCTATTGTAGAATACCACAAAGTCCACTCTAGTCCATAGTTCATCCCCCAATCCTGAGGATTCTGGGATGGTGATGTCTACTCCACCTCTAATTGAGAGGGGGCTTCGATCTCATACAGCCAATGGATGGGACTCTCTTGATTGCAGTTGTAGGCTCTTTCGTTTCCTTGGTATGGTGGTTGTCCATTATCACCTCCTTGTTAGTTGTCCCAGGTGAGTCCAATGAACTGGAGAGTAGGTGTTCCAACTCTGCTGAGGCTCAGGGCCCAGATGGCACATGGACAGCCCAAAGATTCAAGTCTCTTGGACATGCACCTACCAACTCCAGCACCAATTATAGGTTCAAATAGAAAAGACAGATGGGCCATGTGTAGGGAAGCCATAACTGAGTCCAACTCTGTCACTCTCAGGAGTACAAACTCCAAAGTTGGGCCCACTGGCAAGGCACCAAACTCCAGAGCTATCTGCCCTGACCATAGGACCTGGGTGTCCCTAGCACCCTCAGGAGCCCCTCTATTTGAGGTAGTATCCACTTTGGCAGTCTATGAGATCCTGCTGAGATGTGTATAAGTGTTACCTCTGGGATAACCTCCTGACTCATTTTGAAGTCTCTCAGCCATATAAACTCATTTGTCTTTACCTTTCCCGCCTTTTATTTGAGGTCTTTTTCCAGTTGCATTGCTATTTGGTGCTTGGTAGTAATCCCATGGTGCCAGGGAGGCTCATACCCGGGAGTCATGTCCCATGCTGGAGGGAAGGTAATGCATTTATATGCCGTGTTTGGCTTAGAGAGAGGCCACATTTGAGCAACAAGGAGGCTTTTAGGAGGCAACTCTTAGGTACACCACAACACTAGGCTAAGTTTCAACTTCAAGAGTAAAGGCTCACAAGCATAGTCATCAAAATCAAGGGCCCATCAATGGACCATGCTCCTTCACCAGTCATTGCCCCTGTATTTGGGGGACAGTTGCCACTACATTAGAGAATGTGACAGAGCTCTCCAGGATGGGAATTCAATATTATCTTGGTTATTGTATGAATCTCCACCCACTGTGACAGGGCCCCGTGAACATTTGAACACATTTATATACCTTATATGTATGTCCAGGTGAACTTCCTCCCATGTATTTTCCATCACTGATACGCCACACCAATGATCCTCCACTGCCCCAGTTATAAGCCTTCTGTGATCTAAAGCGTCTTCAAAACTGTAGCCAATAAAATAGCCAAAAACAATCAATAGAAAAATTAAATAATAATGGTAGGTTTAAATATAATAAATAAAATACATAAAAATTTAAAGAAAACTAAAAATAAAATTTTAAAATTGGGATATTAAAAAATAATGAATGTGAATATTCTTGCTAACCTGATTTTGTGATAATCAGGGTAGACTAAACATTCACTATATTAGAAACCATGCATATGTCCCCAGACCTAGTTTTTCTCCGTAGGTCTGGTTTCTAGAATGCTGGTGATAAAACTAAGCCTGATTTATTATATGACCATCCTGTATGGGAAAAGACTGTAACTTTGGGTATCTTTGGTCAATCTTAAGAGATATAGCAGGGGGATGGATATGGCTCAGGTGGTTGGGGTCCTTCTCCCATATGGAGGGACATGGGTTTGACCCTCGGGACCTCCAGGTTAAAAAAA
>JAQZBX010060295.1:0-17332 GCA_029593785.1 Cabassous unicinctus | reverse complement strand
ATCAAGGGCCCATCAATGGACCATCTTTCTTCACTAGTCATTGCCCCTGCACTTGGGGGATTGTTGCTATTCCATTAGAGAATGTGGCAGAGCTCCCCAGGATGGGAATTCAATAATCTTTCAGTTATTGTGTGAGTCTCCACCCACTGTGGCAATTCTCCATGAACATTTGAACAAATTTATATACCTTATATGTATGCCCAGGTGAACTTCCTCCCATGTATCCCCAATCACTGACACCCCACCCCATTGATCCTCCCCTGCCATAGTTGTAACCCTTCTGTGATCCAAAACTTCTTCAAAAATGAAACCAAGAATATTGCCAAATTCGATTAATAGGAAAATTAAATAATAATGATAGGTTTAAACATAAGAAATAAAATACATAATAATTTATAAACTAAAACTAAAATAAAGTAAAAAAGATTGGGGTATTAAAAATTTGAAAAACATTAAAAAATAATAATAAAATAAAATGAGAGTCCTTTTAAGAGTCATTAAACCCAATAGCTGCTATCCACTTTTCAGGAAACGTAGAACAGAAACTATCCCCATAAGAAACTTGGAATATATTTCTAATCAGGTGGTATCTTAATTTGCCAGGGATACCATGACAAATACAACAAATTGGTTTGCTTAAATAACAGAAATTTGTTGTCTCAAAGTTTTGGAAGCTCGAAATCCAAAATCAAAGTATTGTCAGATGAAAGACAGTAGCCTTCCATTGATTGCTCGCCAGCAATCCTTGGCATTCCTTGGCTTGTATATGCATCTTTGTCTCCATCACATGGCCATCTTTCTCCTCTTCTCTGGCTTCTCCTAACTGCTTCCGAATTTCTTCTGTTTATAAGGGTTTTAGCCATCTTGGATTAAGGCCCACCCTTATGTGGATGTGTTAATCAAGGTTCTCCAGAGAAACAGAACTCACAGGATATATCTATTATAGGATTTGGCGCACATGACCATGGGGGTTGCCAAGTCTGAATTCCATAGGGCAGGCTGCAAGATGGGAACTTGATGGTGATGTTTAATTCCCCAAGAGAAGCTGCAAGTTGAGAGCTCCTATGAGGGTAATGATGAATTCCCCAGGTGAAGCTAACTGACTGAAATAAAAATTCTTCTTTCTGACTCCCTTTAAGTTCTCCTACTGATTGGATGAGGTTCCTCCTCCCATTGCAGAAGACACTCTTCTTTGTTGATTGTAGATCTAATCAGCCATAGATGCAATCAACTTACTAATAATTTAAATCCATCTACACAATCTAATAATCAGGCCATTGCTTACTTAAACAAACAACTGGACACCATAACCTAGCCAAGTTGACACATGAAATAAACCATCATAGTGGATGACAGACAATTTCAGAATGAGAGAAAATATTTGCAAACTACACATCTGACAAAGAAATTTTACCTAGAATAAATAAAGAACTCCTAAAAGTCAACAGTTAAAAAAAATAATTAGAAAATGGCAAAAGACATACACAGACATTATACTGAAGAGCATATAGAAATGGCAAATAATTACATGGAAAGAAGTTCAACATCATTAGTCATTAAGGAAATACAAATTCAAATCAATTTGTGATAGGTGTACACACACCTATCAGAATAACTAAATAAAAAATAGTAACAACAAATTCTGGTGAGGATGTAAGAAACTGGGTCACTCATACATTTCCAGTGGAAATGTAAAATGATACAGCCACCAAGAAAATAATTTGGCAGGTTTTTAGAAAGCTGAACATGTGCTCACCCTGTTTACCACAATCCAGAAGTTTCACTTTTGGGTATATAACCCAGAGAAACTGAAACTTGAGTTCACACAAAAATCTGTATATGAATGTTCACAGCAGCTTTATTCATAATAGCCCTAAACTGGAAACAACCAAAATGCCCTTCAAGGAGTGAATACTTAAATAAACCATGGTAAATCCATACTATGGAATTATACTCAGCAATAAAAAGGTACAAATTAATGAAACACAAAACAACTTGGATGGATCTAAAGGGAATTATATCGAGTGGGAAAAATCTAATCTCAAAAGGTTACATGCTGTGTCATTCCATGTATATAGCATTCTTGAAATAACAAAAATGTAAAATTGGAGAACAAATTTGTGGTTGCCAGGGACTTGGAAGGGAGGTAGGAAGAAAGGTGGCTGTGACTATAAAAGGGTAGCATAAGTAATCTTTATGACAGAACTTTTCTATATCTTGACTGTGGTGGGTGGTCACATGAATCTTCACATGTGATAAACTTGTGAAGAATTTAATACATAAATAAGAAATAATACATGTAAAACTGGTAAACTCTGTATAATCATTGAATTTCAGGAAGAATGGTCTAAGACATTATGATTTCACCACATTGTCCATAGAACAGCATCAATTTACAGAGGTGCTTTACCACAAAAGACCTAGTCAGTTGACCCATACATTACAAAACTTGCATCTCCAAGTATAACTGGCCTTGCCTCCTGGGACATTCAACTCTATCCTGAAGGTGTTTCAATGTACAGCAGTTTAAAATTTAGAGAAAGAAGGGATATGGGCAGAATAGTGGGTTAGTACAAAAACCAACTTGGAAAGAGTTAATATAAAGTAGGCCCTCAACAGTGAAGAATCAGATTTTTCCCCGTCTACTTTTTGTATTCCTTCTTCCGTCTGCATCTCATCTCTTTAATGAATTCATTCATTCAGTCAGTCAGTCCATCAACAAGTTTCAGTGAGCACCTGCTATATACCAGGCATTGTTCTAAATGCTAGGAATCCAGGGTGTAAAGATAAGGGCCATGTTCTCACTGAGATAACATTCTAGTAGGAAAAGAGGGAAGGTAAGTAAAAAGTAATAAATAATCAGAAAAAGAAACTCTTTTAATATCTTAGTATAGACAGCACTCTTCCAAATACTGAATTGCCCAAGTGTCCTTAATATATTATCTATATTCTCTTAGAAACTCAGTTATTTGGGAAAAATACTATTTCAAAGAAAGACATACCACCCAATGTATATCTTGAGCATATGTAGATTCACTTAGGGAGACATGTTTCTGCATGTCTTGTGGGCAGGAGCACTAACAATCTTCGTTCCAGACTGTCTTTTCAAGGATAGTTGTAATAGAGAACAGGCTTGAAAGAGAAATAATATCTCCATCCAGAGCAGAAAGTAAGGTTTGTTTTCTGAACAGGAAAATAAAAATGTCTCCCTTTGCGACAAAGTTCAGGCAGATTTGCTTGATGCCCATTATAAAAGATTCATGTTCCCTATGCCTGAAGTTTCTCTTCTGTAATGAACTGACTATGCACAAGTATCACCTGGCCCTCACCACATCATTTTAGGAGATTTAGGACTCAGTCATTTGGCACACTTTGCCTTTTGCTATTGCTGTGCTATAAACTATTATTTGTTTCTGATCCGAGAGTCTCGTGTCTTCTGTCAGTATCCATAAAACTGCGGCAGACTAATTTGCTAACTTGCAATTAGGGTCAAATCTCAGACTCTTCACAGTTCTTCATTCTATGCTAACAGTAATTACTAAATTTTGCCTACATAAGCAAGACCTTGGTTACTAGTACCACCCCCCCAACACTTCATCCCTCAAATGTTTCTGAGAAATTGAGAAATCCCAGAGAGTGTCTCAAGCATGTCCATTAATGATCCTCTTATTTTCTTCCTCCTTTCAACTCCCCTGGTTGGAATCTGCAGCTCTTGGAAGCCCACACTGATGGAAACTCACCACTGCCATTATTGCTAATGTCTTCTTTTAGAAGGCTGCTATCCCCGGCAAATGTGCCGCCTTCACTACTACAAAACTCACAACACTTCTAAGTGAAAAAGAGTTATCACATACACTGTACAACACTGAAACCATGGCCTTCTTCCTGATTCTGTCACATTCCATTACCTGGGCTGGAGAACAAATCTGCTGTGATAAAGCCCCTAGGTTTTCCTTGAGAATTTCAATGAAAGCCCCTATCTCTGTGGAGCTCAGTCTACTATTCAGTGGTTTTTCGTATATTCATAGATTTGTACAACCATTCCCACAATCAATGTTAGGACATTTCCATCACAGCAAATTAAACCCTCTACCCATTAGCAGTCAGTCCCTAGTCCCACCTCTCTCTCACTCCCACCACCCAGCCCCAGGCGACAACTAATCTACTTTCAGTCTCTATAGATTTGTCTATTCTGGACTTCTCATATAAATGGAATCATATAGTATATGGTCATTTGTTCACCTCGCAAAACGTTTTCAAAGTTCATCCATGTTATAGCATGTTTCAGTACTTCATTTCCTTTTTATAGCTGAATGACTTCCGTTCCATGGATATATCACTTTTTGTTTACATATTCATCAATTGTTGGACATGTCTGTTGTTTCCATTTTTTGGCTATTATGAATAATATTGTTGTGAACATTTGTCTACACATTTTTGCGTGGACATATGTTTTCAATTCTCTTGTGTAGATGCCTAGAAATGGAATTTCTGGGTCATTGATAACTCTGTTTAACATTTTTTAAAAACTGCTAAATTGTTTCCAAACTGTACCATTTTACATTGCCACCAATAATGTGTGAGGGTTCCATTTTCTCCACATTCTTATCAAACACGCTATTGTCTGCCTTTTTTATTATAGCCATCCTGGTGAATGTGAAGTAATATCTAATTGTGGTTTTCATTTGCATTTCTCTAATGTCTCATGATGGTGAGCATTTTTCATGAGCTAATTGACCATTTGTATCTCTTCTTTGAAGGAATGTCTGTTCAGATCCTTTGCCCATTTTTTTATTGGGCTGTCTTTTCATTATTGAGTTGTAAGAAATCTTTAAGTATTCTGGAGACAAGTCCTTATCAGATATACAATTTGCAGCTGGATGGGATTTTAAGCATTATCAAACATAATCACCATCTTTTATAAATGTGGAAACTGAGGACCAGAGAAATTAAGAGACCTGTTCAATGATGGATGACTAACTCTGAGCAGAAATAGAACTAGATCCAGATTGCTCCTTTAAAAAGGAGAAACCAGAGAAAGGAAAAACTATATCTTCCAACTTTCTTCTTTTCTTCAGCCCAGCACTAAACTAAATTCTCTCATGAACCATGAAGTAACATGGTGTCTAGCTCCATTGAGCCCCACATTTAGGAATCACAAAAGAACTCCTCTGTGAACTTAATTTAACCTTTCTGCTCAAGGAGACCTTTTCCACCTAAGTAATTCCTAACAGAGCATTTTCCAAGATGTTTTATTGAATTCTGTGCAGCAAAGAGCCATCCTGCAGGACAGAAACGCTTAAAAGGAAAACATGTACAATGTAGTATATTATTAATGAAGACAGTACTTAACATATAAGACCACACGAGGAGTGTGAAACTGGTGTGGGTTTCATTCCTAAGCGTTAAGAAATACTGTGTCATTAAAGCATACGTGACATTCTAGTTTGAAAAATATAACAAATTAAAGTGGGACTTCTCAAGAGGGATTTCTTCCTGAAAAGGTCAGCTATAAAAAGGAAAGGAAAAAAAAAGATTTCTTACTCCCAAGATCACCAAAATAACATCATTTACTTGTCTTGCTATCCATGGGTGAAGTTTTACAATGTTCACCACTAAATGTAACAAATGTAGTTAGAAGGCAATAAACTTAGAAAAGAATCAGTAACAATGATATCTTTAATAATAACAGAAAATTGAATTTTTTGCCCTTTTCTATATACATATTTTACTTTGTTTTTAGGTCAGTAACTTCAGGATAGAAGGCAAAATGACTTTTTTCAAGTGCATTTCATTGACTTTGTATAATGGAGATGTTTAAAATATTCTGTTTCCAGAAAATGGATAGCCCACTATTACTATGAAATTTGCAGTAACATCTTTGATCTATGTTTCTTTCTCTCTCTATATATATATTATCTAGGTATACCTAATTGCCCTTTGCATATATCTACTTTTAAGAACAGAATATAATGGAACATGCTCCTTAAAAAAATTTTAAACAATAAGCCCTTTATGCTTGCATACCACTATTGTAAATCACTTGGCTATTTATACAGCAGATAGCTAAGAACACATTTTGATTTTAATATAAGGGGTACATACTTGCAGTAGAAAAAACTGATACTGGATTTGTAGGCAGGGTGTGTGAGCCTCTTTGAGCACATATCAGGCTTTCATCCTCACTGGCAGATGTCTCACAATTCAGACAAGAATGTGTAGAATATGTTCATGCATTTTCAGGTTGCCACATTTGAGTTCTCAGGGAGCTCTGGGTTAACTTCAGAAGCCTGAGCCATGCTTGACCTTTAGGCTCCACCTGATGAGGATCTAAGCTCTGAGGGCAGTTCCCATTTGTGGCAGTTTGATATTATCTATGAATTCCAAAAAGAGTTATTGATTATGTTTGTAAACTGGTGTGTTTCTCTGGGTGTGATACTTTTTGATTGTATTAGATTCATTTGAGATGCCTTTGATTAAATTATGTTAAGATAAGGGATTTGATTCGACCACATCAATAAACTGTGCAGGGTTGATTCCCTGTCCCCTTGATAGGCTATATAAAAGGATAATCAATCAAGAAGGCAAGAGAAGTATTAGATTGGTGCAAAAGTAATTGCAGTGTTGCATTGTTGAAATTTGCCGTTTGATATTGGAATACATTCTTAAATAAATGTGGTTATGTTATACATCATTTTAATGTGCATTTCTCACTTTATGTTTTTTTCTAGTGACTTATTACTTGCTATTTTATATTTATTTTGGACTATGGAAATGTTAGACAAACAGCAAATTCGAACGATTTTCTTATTTGAGTTCAAAATGAGTTGTAAAGCAGCGGAGACAACTGCAATATCAACAACGCATTTGGCCAGGAATTGCTAAGGAACATACAGTGCAGCGGTGGCTCAAGAAGTTTTTGCAAAGGAGACGAGAGCCTTGAAGACGAGGAGCATAGTGGCCAGCCATCGGAAGTTGACAACGACCAATTGAGAGCAATCATCGAAGCTGATCCTCTTACAACTACAGGAGAAGTTGCCAAAGACCTCAACGTCGACCATTCTACAGTTGCTCGGCATTTGAAACAAATTGGAAAGGCAGAAAAGCTCGATAAGTGGGTGCCTCATGAGCTGGCCAAAAATTTAAAAAATCGTCATTTTGACGTGTCTTCTTCTCTTATTCTATGCAACAACAAACAATTTCTCTATCAGATTGTGACAATGTGACAAAAAATGGATTTTATATGACAACTGGAGATGACCAGCTCAATGGTTAGACTGAGATGAAGCTCCAAAGTACTTCCCAAAGCCAAACTTGCACCAAGAAAAGGTCATGGTCACTGTTTGGTGGTCTGCTGCCAGTCTGATCCACTACAGCTTTCTAAATCCTGGTGAAACCATTACATCTGAGAAATAAGCTCAGCAAATCGATGAGATGCACCAAAAACTTCAACGTCTGCAGCCGGCATTGGTCAAGAGAAAAGGCCCAATTCTTCTCCACGACAATGCCCGACTGCACGTCGCACAACCAATGCTTCAAAAGTTGAACAAATTGGGCTATGAAGTTTTGCCTCATCCGCCATATTCACCTGACCTCTCACCAACTGACTACCACTTCTTCAAGCATCTCAGCAACTTTTTGCAGGGAAAACGCTTCCACAACCAGCAGGATGCAGAAAATGCTTTCCAAGAGTTTGTCGAATCCTGAAGCACGGATTTTCATGCTACAGGAATAAACAATATATTTCTTCAAGGCAGAGAGAACTTGGTTTTGATGCTGGAGCCCCAGGGAGAGATGAACCATTTGCCTGATAGCTTACAGCTGACCTTGTGACAAGACCAGAGCAGCTGAGTGCAGAAATAAACGAGAACTCCAGCCTACAGCTGAGATTGGAAGAAGCTGGGCCCATGGAGCCTTAAGAGGAAGAGGAAGGCTAAAAACCTCAAAGACATCGCTGCCATCTTGCTTCAACACATGGCAACAGAGTTCAGTGAGGAAATAACTTTGAGTTGGACTCTTCAGAGGCTTGTAACTGTAAGCTTCTACCCCAAATAAATACCCTTTACAAAAGCCGACAGATTTCTGGTACTTTGCATCAGCACCCCTTTGGCTGACTAATACACCATCCAAATGATTGAGTGTCCCAGTCCCTCTTACTCATTCCTGGTGTCTTCACTGGCTCTAGTTTGTTCTCAAGGATGAAAAAATTTCTTGCTGTTCTAAAAGATGCCAATAGCTATTTCTAGGCTTCAGCTCATTGTGGCAGCATTTATGTGAGGGAAGAGAGGTACTTTCACGATCATTTGATAATGCAATGCTAAATCCCAGACTTTTGGATAGAAGGAGAGATTGAAATAATTAAAAGTAATTTCTCTAGAAATACTGTAGATGTCTTTTACATGGTAAGGATGGGGGGTCAAATTTGAGGAGAGATTTCTTAATGCATGAGAAGGGATTTTGTGTTTTCTCTGGTGGGCCCAAGGACTGGGGAGAGAGAGCAGGAGAGAGAGAATGTTTTCCCAGGCATGAGAGGAGCCCTGTGATGGGTCACCTTTCTGTGCTGGATGTGGCCAGAGGACTGTTAGGAACAAACATTTGGGCAACCAAGTGCCCAGTTCTGCTTTCTTGTCTTTTAATTTCCTATGACAACCTCAAATGTTTCCTGAAGTTTTTAAAACACAAAAGCCTAAATTCAATAGAGCTTAGGGAAAAAGAGAGGGGATTTGCAGGTGTCGGGAGTTTTTGTTTTTTTTTAACCAGAGAAAGTAATGCAATAAGAGGAGATAGGAGGAAGAAATGATGGAAAATGCCTTGGGTGACAGTCAAGAGGGAGAGGTGACAAGTGACAGTTTGCAGTAAGTACTCCCTAGGCATTCTCAAAAATTCTTTGGGGAGGTCATGGGATTTTTTTAATTCTGCAGAATGAGGGCTAAAGTTATTTTATTTGGGGACATTAAAGGAAAGATATCTCAGAAGGCAGGAGAATCTGGGAACACTTAGGTTGTCTGTAAGTTCTGGATTTCCAGTGTGACACTGGAAAAGCTCAGGTCTTCCTCTTCACTTTAACAAAGCCAAGGATGATGCATTAGCCTCATTTCCAAAAGCAATAGTGAAGAAAAAGGTGAAGAAAAAGCCTCAGATCCCTTGATCTAAATTTTCTTATCTCTATTTTTATAGTGTGATCCTTTTCTTTCCTCCTGGCCTCATCACTTCACTGAAGGTACTAAAGAGTGTCTACAGGGAGATTAGCAACATTCCCAAACATGTGATTGCTCACCACAGAATTGTATTTGACTGAAGGAGTAAAGCTTCTTTTATGTTGAATAGACTTCATAGTCAGCAATCTCAGAATTATATTAGAAGATAATTTCTTGCTGACTAAACAAATCACTGTGCGATATAAGTCAGACACCTTCTCTGGGATTAAAGCAACTCTGCCTTCTCTAAATATAAAACAGAGAACATTGACCTGTCAACACTGACCAAGACAAAGACAATGGATGAGCAGCTCTGCTGTAACATTTGCAATTTGCAAAAAAAGGAGTTGGCGTGGGTCCACTGAATGACCATTTTCTACATATCATGAATCTCAAAAAATGAAAGGATCTCCCATCAGCTGTTTCTGTGGCTATCAAAGTAAACAGATTGGATGAATTATTGATAGCCTTTGGATCATAAGGTGCCACAGGAATGACAAATGATTAGCACGATAAAACTGTTATATTCCTCATTCCCAAATACTCTTCACAAATTCCTCCCACCTTGCCACACTCATATCCATTTCAAATGAAGACCTTGTGCCTCCCACAACCACCACACACATTTTTCTAATATCCATTAATTCCACCCTGTTTTATAGATTGAGTCCTAGGGTCACCTTTCCATGAAACCTTCTCCAAACAATCAAACCCACAATAATTCTCTATCTCCTCAGAATTAACTTCTCATTTCTAGAACTTCAATTATCTGTGCCATTAATTAAATTATCTAACATGCAAAGTGCCTAAAACATACTAACCACCTCCCCTCTGAAAAAAATAAAATAAAAAGAGATGATTGAGTCAATGCCAAAAGCCTCCCCAAAATTATTAGTTCTTTGCCCACCTCACCCTCTTATTGGCACTTAGCTTAAGCTACCACATATGTGTATTCTGGCTGATTAATAATCATATCTTGCATCTTTTTTTTTAACCTCTTGTATCTAGCATGAGTCCATGCATGTGGTAGGTGGAGTATTTTAATTATCCATTTCCTAGAGCTTCATATTCCACTGTGCTAATGGATTGCAGAGAAGTGTTTGACCTAAGTGTAGCCACAGATCATTATTCTAATCTGATAACACCCATGACATGGGAGAACAACTGAGTGATGTGAACACTGACTCTGCCCTGTGGATGGTGAGATGGAGTATAAAACTCTATGTCAAACAAACATCAACCGTGTTTCAAGTGTTTAATCAAATTTCAGATCTATTTCATGCAAGTTTATTTCTAGGACTCATCCTTGGACCTTTGGGTATAAATTCATAAACCCTTATAAAAAGTATATTTAAAAACTCTAGGAGAGCAAGTCAATGACAATGTTAGACTTGCTGTGCCATGAGAGGAATCTCCTTAGAAGCTCTTTATAGGGATTCCATAAGCCCCAAGAGCATCCTCTTTTATTCTTACAGTGCTAAGATTCATTAGTATGAATGGGTGTCAGAAATTCTGCCATGCCATTTCCCCACCAGGAAGCTAAATGGTGAGTCCATTAAACTGCATCAAACAACAGGTGAGGCGGGAATGTCTGCTTAATAGAGTAGAATCTCCATCCTCTGCCCCCCAACCTGAACTGAATTTTAAAGAAATGCTTTAGAGTGGAGAAGTAGCAAAGACTTTAAAGCACTAGTGTACTTCTTCATGGACTAACAACATTTTTGCTGCTCTCTTTAAGAAACTAATTTTGGTTATATATACACATAGGTTTAGTAAAATACAGCAAAAGAAAATCATGTAAATGTATAATTATTTTTGCCAGAAAGTCTAGATCCTTCCCCACCAAAAACACCCCTCAAGTACTAGAAGATTGACAGTTTTTACTTCTGAATATTTCAGATGAAATCTGGGTAGAACAGGCCTTCATATAAAAAGGAGAAAACTATCAGCTACAGAAGAATTATACTGACAGTCTCCAGGTGTAAAATATCAAAAGGGGGGGCTCCTTAATACAACTGCACTCCTTTCAGCCTCCCTGGCACCCATTGACAAAAACCCTTCTTCCCCATAAATGGCTCTTCTAAGTTTTTACAGGTAACATTACTTGCCTCCACCAATTTCATGTCCTTTACAATGCCATCCTTCCAAGTGTGTATTTGCCAAAGGTCAGTTAACAGGATTTTGGTGTCTTGGTATTTGGTATACTACTTTAACCCTAGTCCCTGCTGTAGTCCTTAGACCTTGGTCTTTAGAGGCACATTTGTTGATACACGATTTGAATAATGACACTGCACAAATGCTTTTCTAAAGAATGCAGCCCATAAGAGAATTTCTTAAATTCATGTTTTCAGTTATTTGCTACAGAGACATAGAGATTCACTTTACTGCATTCTATTAACTACTTCCTATCATGGCTTTGGCTCTCGAAAGCCTGCTTAGCAAAAGAGAAATTGTCTGTGTGTTTAAACTCTCAGAGTGTGCTGGGGAGTTTACAAGTATAAAATTTACTTTTTTAAAGTACACCTTTAAAAGCAACCAAAATGTGGTGAAACAGCCTTTGAAATGCAACATGACAGATGGACGGAACACTTTACTGGAGTGATGGATGGGTCCTTTACTTATTCTTCTGTGAATGGCTGCTGATCATAATCACTTTTATAGCTTGACTGTCACAAAACAGATTCTTTCTTTTGTCCTGGAATCTCAGGATGAGCATATTTGTTCAGCGGATGAAGGAGACCAAATGAGAACGAGCTACTGGGGCATAATAAATTCACAGCAATCACAAGCCAATGTTCTTTAATTCTTAAGGCACTATCAACTTTAAATATTCTGATCCTCTCATAGTTAGCTCGCTTATCCTTTTGTCCTTATTGAATTAACTGCCTTTTCTTTTACATTGTCCCCTGAGGGGACCTCATTTTAAATCATTTCAGTTTAATTCCATTAATTGGCATATTGTGTGGTCTCGTGTTCTTCTCCTGGGTCTTGAACTTATGTTCTTAAACTCCTTAGCTATATTTTGCAGCTTTGAATGACAACTTGCTCCATCTGTAGACAAAGCATGTGCAGTCTTATCTTTCACTTCCAGGCTAATGTTTAACAATGAATTCACAATCCTGGCAGTTCATCAGCCCATTAAATAAACCCAAGTGTAGAGTTCCTTGATTTTAAAGCCATCATACTGAAATCCAGGGATATTGGTTCACTAATTTGAGCATAAATTAAGAGCTAACAATTTTAAATTACTGTAATTGGATCAAAAGTAGATATGTTTGTCTTTTCAGATTCTCCTGCCTAGAAGTGAGACAGATACTGGGTCACACTGTTCTAGACTTATAGCCCATCTTCACCATTTGTTAGCTCGGTAACCTTGGGCAGGTTATTAATCTCTCTAACCCTCAATAGTCACCTCTCTAAAATGGACATGGTAATAAAAATTCATTCCAAATCGTAAAGATGTTTTTTAACAAATCAATTTTACTGATCCATATTAATAAAGCATAAATCCATCCAAAGTGTACAATTAGTGGTATTTGGTATAATCACATAGTTGTGCATTCATCACTTCAATCATTATTAAAGCATTTTCATTATTCCAATAATAATAATGATAAACAAAAAACAGACAGACAAACAAAAAAACCTCATCAACTCTCATTCTCTCTATGCTTCCCCTGCTGTACATAGCTGTTATTCTGTTTCTGTCTCTCTAGTTTACTTGTATTTATATTTTGTAAAAACAGTCTTATTACCATGCAATATTACCCATATTCATATTTCACATGAGGTCTCACTATGTTATACAGTCCCATGTTTTATTTTTTTTTGCTTTCTTTTTTTAATATACATGACCTTAGACTTTCCCTTTCAACCCCTGTCATACCCATATAACAGCCCTGCTATTTACAAACACTATGATATTCTTTCATCATTTCTATTCATTTCTAAAGATTTACAAACAATCTTTTTGCTAATTCTGCACAGATTAACCCTCAGCTTTCCATTCTCTACCCTCTTTCTATTTTCTGGTGACCTATATTCTAATTATTAACTCCGTGAGTTTACACAATATATTTAGTTCATAATAGCATAATCAAACAGCATTTGTCTTTTTGTGTCTGGCTTGCTTCACTCAACATAATGTCCTTCAGGTTCATCCACATTGTCATATGCTTCATGACTTCATTTCTTCTTACTGATGCATAATATTACATCATGTGTATACACCACAATTTGTTTATCCATTCATGGGTCAAACCATAGAGTTTTGATGAGGATTTAATGAGATAATCCTTGTGGAATGCTTAATATAGTATCTGCTCAATATAGTATCTGGTACATGGTAAACAATCAATGTCAGCAGCAGCATCATCATTACTATTGAAGTACCATTGCACCTATTAGTGGTGTATTTATATCCTTTACTCAAGGCACCTCTAAGCCTCACTTTTTGAATCACTCAGATTCCACATGGAGAATGTCACCTTAGAAGAAAGGCTTTATACAACTGATTTGTCACTTATTCAATACTGCCATTGTACTCGTCTCCCCCTTTAATTACAATGCAATTCCCTTAAGTGGAGAGTCTATGTATTACTTCTTTACTAATTCAAGCTCAGCACAATGCCTTCCTTGTACAGAAAAGGTGCCACAACTGTCTATTATCAACAATAAGTTTATGAGAAAGCAGATTTTATTTTCAACTTATTTTTAGAAAGAAACCAGAACTAGAAGAAGATGTTGAGTCATTACAAGAGATGTAAGGAGGATTATGGAGTTAATTAGAGTGGGAATGTTTAGGGAAAGAGGATGGATGAATCTACCTATGGGCCAGTCTTGATTATTCATAGATGATAAAAAAAAGAATAAGTAATAAACAAAGATCACAATGCCCATTTTCACAAAATTCCATTTAATAATTGGATGATTCCATTGCATTCAATTATCAAATACTTTAAAAAGATTTGAAATGTAATTGAATACATATTTTAGAAAATCAATTAACCCATTAAAGAGACTGATATCCAGCCCATGGACGATTGTTAGGTACTTCATCAATAAGAGCATATTGAAACAGGATGCAAAGTTGTATTTCATTATTTGGACTATAAAAATGTTTCTAACGGACAGTTTCCTCAATGCATTCATGTCTTAGAACTCCAAGCTCACCCAATTTCCTAGGGAATCTCTGGTGATGACATGGGACAAAATTGGATTGTGAGGACTGTTCAAGAATCCAACTGTTCTCTGAATTCGAAAATTTGGAGATTCATCTTAGTTCAGTCTATCACTGGTTAGACCTTATTTTTCACCTCCATTTCCATTAACATATTTCTATGAGCATAAAATAATAGCAACCAAAGGTGAATTCAGAGGACCATATCATCTACTTAGAAAATAGCACATTTTCTACAAGTACAATTACTTGAATGTAACTGGATCCTGGTCCTTTACATCAGATTATATAGTCAGCTTCTTACAAATTTGAATGGGTGTTAAGCAACTAACAGATAAGCATGGTGACTCTAGGAAGAATAAATAGTAGTAATAATGTCCAGGGCCAGTAATTTCACAGAATTAAGTGACAGACCTAATGAAATTAGTGAGTTGGACACAATATTCAGGTTTGAGTTTAGCCCATGACCATCCTCAAACCCAGATAGCTATCCTACTGTTATCACAAAGGAGTCCCATATGAATAATAAAGACAGACAAGGAAATCCACTATCATAATTTAGAAAACCATTTTAACTGCAGGCATCAGTAAAGCCAGGCCAATATTGTTACCTTTGGAAACGAAAGAAAAGGAAATCAGTAGAGGATTGGGGATTGTGGCAGTTTGATACTATTTATGAATTCCAAAAAGAGATATAGATTATGATTTTAAACAGGTCTGTTTCTCTGGGCATGATAACCCTTTGATTGTATTAGATTTAGCTGAGATGTCTGATTAAATTATATTAAGATTAGGGCTTTGACTCAACATGTATTAAAGTGCAGCTCAGCGTTGAGTCTCAGCCCTCTTGGTGGGCTGATAAAACGATTCTCACCTGGAAGTAGATACACAGAGAAGATAAACAGAGGATCCTGTGGACCAGGAAGAGAGATGAGCCTGATAGTTTACAGCTGACCTTGTGAAGAGAATAGAGCAGCTGAGCCCAGAAAGAAATGAGCCCCAAGAGGAAGAGAGCCAGCCTACAGCTAAGATGAGAAGAAGCTGGGACCATGGAGCCTTAAGAGGAAAGAGGAAGGCTGAACCCTCACAGACATCGCTCGCCATCTTGCTTCAACCCGTGGCAAAAGGCTTTGGGTGAGGAAGTACCTCTTATAGTACCTTGAGTTGGACTCTTTAAGCCCTTGTAACTGCAAGCTTTTATCCCCAATAAATAACCTTTATAAAAGCCAACAGATTTCTGGTACCTTGCATCAGCACCCCTTTGGCTGACTAATACAGGGACAAAAAAGAATCACTGAAGTAGAAATTATAACAATTAGGATTCTGTTTAGTTTCATGTATCAGAAACACAAATAGTGTATCTTAACTGAATAGAAATTTATTTATCTTACAAAAGGAGATGACCAGAAGTAAAGAGTCCAAGGTTTGTGTGGTACCCCACAATTCCAGAAAGGATCATACTCCTTCTGTCTTTCTGCCTTTACACCCTTAATGAGCTGTCTTCCTCCTTATGGGTGCAAGATATCTGGCTCATTCCCATGCATCTGTCCTTCCATATATGAAGAGTGGCAGAGCAAAGGCAAAGGCAAAGGACAAAATCCAAAAAGGTATTTGCCATTTCAGTGTTCCTCCAACAAGCTTTTCCAGAAATACCACCTAGTGACTTTCATTTATATGTCACATGACTACTTCAGTTGAGTTTGGGAAGTTGAGTTTTTCAACTGGGTATAATGCCACCCTAAAAAATACTTAGGGTCAGCTAGTTATGAGGAAGAAGAGAAAGGTTCTTAGGGAGGCAATTAACAGTGCCTGTCAAAATTCTTGTTTGTGGGGGTGGATGTGTCTCAAATAGTTAGGTATCCGTCTCCCATATGGAGGGACCTGGGTTGGATCCCCGGGAACTTCTGGTAAGAATAAAGAAAAATAAAGAAAAATAAAGAAGGTGTGCAGGCTGCCAGGCCCTGTGCGTGGGTGTGCCCCCAGGCCCCACTAGGCCACACAGCAAGGTGATGACATAATAGGAGAGTAACACAAGGGAGAGCCAAGATGACAAGTGCCAAAAAAACAGGAACTAAGGTGGCGCAGGTGATAAGGCGTGTCTCTCCCACATTGAAGTTTCTCAGGATCAAATCCTGGTGAAGACAGGAGGAGAAGGATGAGAAGAGAGGGCAGGAAACAGACACAGAGAACTGCCCAGTGGATGGACACAAAAATAGCAAAAATGGGGGGTGGGGAGTAAAAATGGATAAGAGTAAATAGATAAATAAATCTTTTTAAAAAATTCTTGTTTGCCTACATCTTTTCCTATAATAAATAATATTTTCCATTTATTTTACAATCCATGTTATCTTGTGAGTATTAGGCCCAGAGACCCAAATGAGAGAAAACATGCATGCCCCTCAATTAGGCAGCCCCCAAGAGTTACCCTTCCTGTTAACAGGCAACCTAATGGTCAAGCCTCATTAGGAATGACTTCAGGAACTCCACATTTTTTATTGGGAATCTGTCTTCCATTTTTATTTTGAGAATCCAAAACCTTGCTTATCTTTTTTACAAATTTCTTCTGATTGTCTCTTGTCATGAACCCTCCTGTCCATTCTCCTGGAACTCTCTTTTTTTGCCACTCTCAGCTAGCTCATAACCTTTTTCAGGCATGCACACAGTTTCTCTCCATTGATTCACCACAGCATAGTTAACATGAGCCTATACTTTAGATCTTTGTTTCTTTGTTTTATTTGATGCTTGAGGAAATCACAAGAGACTTAGATAGCTCAGAAATGGAAATCTTAAATGAATTTCAGACATCGCAGTTCCTAGAGTCTAGCAGCCATGCCCTTTTGCAGTTTACACTCATTGGCGCTCTCTCTTCTAACTCCATGTCTGGTCAACTCATCTCTCAAGAACACTTTGGTTTTTTTTTTTTTAATTTTTTTTATTTGTAAAATGATATATAAAT
>JAQZBX010060294.1:0-17337 GCA_029593785.1 Cabassous unicinctus | reverse complement strand
GTGTCTGCTTATCTCCCCCTTGCTGTGAGGTTCTGCTGCATCAGCCCACCGCGCCGTGCAGGCCAGCCTTGCTCTCACAAGGAGGCCCCAGGAAGCGAACCCGGGGCCTCCCGCATGGTAAACGGGGGCTCTATCGATTGAGCCACACCCGCTTCCTCCTGTGAGGTCTTGCTGCATCAGCCTACCGCGCTGCGCAGGCCGCGCGGCCTGCCCTCACAAAAAGGCCCCGGGAAGCGAACCCGGGGCCTCCCATATGGTAAACGGGAGCTCTATCCATTGAGCCACACCCGCTTCCCGACATAATTCTTGCAATTTACCAATGTATCAAATATTAAATGTACAAAATAAAACCATAAAATACTAGATGAAATCATGGAATATTTGTCTTTTAATCTCAGAAAGAAGAAGATTTCACCAAATATGATACAAAAAAGCCATGAAATAATATATTTATGAATCTGGTTACAATTAAAATGAAAATTAAATAAGTTTCTGCATGGCTGATACCACCATAAGAAAAATCAACACAAAGACAAACTGGAACAAAATGGCAACTTTCAGACAAAGAATTAATTTCTCTAATTTTTTTTAAAAACTCCCTCAAAGAAATAAGAAAATAATCATCAACCAATTGAAAAGTGGTCAAACAGTATAATTAGAAAGTTAACAGAATAGGAACTGCAAAGAGATCTTAAATATATGATAGATTGTACAAGAAATACAAATTATAACTTCTCTGAGAAATTATTTTCAACCTTAATACTGACAATAGTAAAAATGAAAATAAAACATGTTAGAGTGGAGAGAAACTAGCATCCTCATACATTGATGGTAAGAGTAGAAATTTGTAAAAATAAGGAAGATTTGGGAGACTGTGACTGTGTTTTCCAAAGATCACTGCACTAATATATATTCTATCCCATGTGCTGTTTTTATGCTCTGTTGTTGACACTCTTTCATTGACAGTGAGGTTACATTCCCTTTCCTTGTCCCTGGGTGAAATTTTGTAACTGCCTTGACCAATAGAATGTGGTGGAAGTGACAGTGTATGACTTCTGAGGCTGGATCATAAAAGGTATTGTAGCTTCTGTCTTTATATATAGAATAGTTCACTCTAAGGGAAGATCCCACCATGCTGTGGGGACACTAAAGCAGGGCACCATGGAGAAGCCCTGTGGAGAAGAACTGAGCCCACCAGACAATGGCCACACCACGTGAATGACCCAATTGGAAGTGGATCTTCCAGCCCCAGATAACTGTAGCTCCAGATGACATCTGTCTGTAACTACCTGAGTGTCCCCAAGTGAAAACCCCAGGTGAGTTCTTCTTGAATACCTGACCCACAGATATTATGAGCACAATAAATTCTATTTTAAATCATTAGGTATCTATTTCTGAGAAGAAGTCTTTGAACATTTTGGGTATTAGCAATAGAAAATTTTCAGAAGAAGAACTAATGAATTTAACATTTTTTTTTCCTACAAGGGATATTAACTTTTTACCAACTCCCATTAATTAAGTTAATTTACTCGACCATTATATTTTGAATGCCTGCTATGTGCCAAATGCTATGTTTGGTGATTCTGTATAAAATAGTGAACATATCTGACAAAGTCCCTAACTTTGAGAAGTCTACATGCTAGTAGGAAGAGACTATAAAAATCATAAAAACAAAAATATATATGTGTATAAAGAAGGGGCTAGAAAGTGACTGGGGTTGTTTCCATTGAATAAAGTGGTTGGGGAAGCCTCTCTGATGAAGTCACATTTAAATATAGTAAACATACAAATATTTGAGGGAGAAAAGGTACTGAGGTGGGGCTATGTTTGAAATGTTTGAGTAACAGCAAAGAGGACACTGTGTATGTGGATAGGGAGCCTGGGGAAAATTTAGGGCAAAAAATCAGAAAGGCAGCCAGAGGTAAATTTGTGCAGGACCTCGTAGGCTACAGTAAGGACATTGGGTTTTATTTTGAGTAAGGTGAGATACCATTAGAAGGTTTTATGCTGAGAATTATATACACAACAAATATAGTTAAAAGTTCTACTCTGGCTGCACTATGAAAATAGATGAGGCAAAAGCAAGGAGATTGGCTAGGAGGCTTTTCCAATAACTCAAGGGACAGTCTCTTTCCAGTCAAAGATTAGGTGTCTGGATGGTTGTTCCTGCTGAAAACAACTGAACATGTTGAAGAATGCATGATAGGAAAGTGTGGTAGAAACTTCCAATATCTATTCTCCTATTATTCTCTGGTAACAAAATCCTGGTTTTTAGCTTGACACATTAAGGGGAAGATGCCCACTTAAAGATGGCTCTTTCCTCCTCAACATCACTAGCTATTAAGAAAATGCAAATCAAAACTACAATGAGGTATCATCTTACACTTATTAGACTGGCTGCTACTTAAAAAAAAAAAAAAGAAAACTACAAGTGTTAGAGAGGATGTGGAGGAATAAGAACATTCATCCACTGCTAGTGGGAATGCAGAATGGTGCATCCATTGTGGAGGATGGTGTGGTGGTTCTTCAGGAAGCTAACTGTAGAATTTCCATATGATCCAGCAATCCAGTATTAGGTATATACCCAGAAAAATTGAAAGCAGGGACATGAACAGATAAATGCACACCAATATTCATAGTACCATTATACACTATTACCAAAAGTTGGAAGCAACTCAAGTGTCCATCAACAGATGAATGAATAAACAAAATGTGGTATGCACATGCAATGGAATATTACTCTGCTTTAAGAAGAAATGAAGTATTGACACATGCAACAACATGGATGAATCTCAAAGACACTATGTTGAGTGAAGCAAGCCAGTCATTAAAGGACAAATATTGCATGACTTCACTGATATGACCCAAGTATATTGAGGAGACTCACAGAGTTAGACTCTGGAAGATAGGTTACCAGGAGATAGAAAGGGAGTAGAGAGTGGTGAGCCAATGCTCAATCTGGGCAAAATCTATGATAAGATGGAAGAGAGTGGTATGGCAGAGAATGGGGGTGATGATGGTGCAGGGATGTGAGTGGGATCAACAGTACTGGAGTGTAAGGATGAGCAGGGTTGAGGGGGGTGAGTTGGACTGTCCATGAAACTAGGCGGAGAGCTGGAGGAAGTAACAGGTGAACTCTGGGGAGGTGGAGGTGTGTGGTTGAAAATATAATTATGGGAATATTCTTTTGGCAACTATGGCAGGGGAGGGTCGCTGGTGCAGGATGCCAGAGGTGGGGGGATGTATGGGAAAGGGTGTACCTGGGGAATGCTCCTATGGAACATGAATGTGTTCATGTGGTCACAGTATGTTATCTCAGTGGGTGGAGACCCACACAACAAACAACAAAATATTAAACTCCCATCCTGGGGAGTCCTGCAAGATTCTCAAATAGAGGAGCAAGAATCTCTCTAGTACATAGGCAGTGCCTAATAAAAGAAAACAGACCAATATGCCAAGCCCTCAATATTCTTGCATGTAACTATGAACCTTATTCTTGTAAAATTGAAACTTAGTGGTTATGATAGGTTCTGAGGGGAGGGGAAGGGAAGAATAGGTGGAACCCAGGGTATTTTTAGGGCATTGGAATTGTTCTGCATTATTTTGCAATGATGGATACAGGCCATTATACGTTTTGTAAAAACCTATAAAATTGTACAGTGCAATGTGTTAACCATAATGTAAACTATTGACCGTGATTAGTAACAATGCTTCAATATTTGTTCATCAATTGTAACAAATGTACCATACTCATTTAAGATGTTACTAATAGGGGAACATACGAAAGGGGTGGGATATATGCAAATCCTCTATATTTTCTATGTGACTTTTTTCAGTAACCTAAAACTTCTTTGTAAATAATGATTAAAAAAAAAACAAAACATCCTACAGAAAGATACAGAAGAAATTGTAAATATACATAAAAAAATAACATCTTATGGTGATGAAAGTCACAATGCAAGGCATTTTTTTGGCTTTGCTTTTGAAGATGTTTTAGATTACAGAAAACTTACAACTATAGCAGGTGAGGATCACTGGTGCAGGGTGTCTGTGGTGGGGGGTTGTGTGGGGAAGGGTACACCTGGGACATGCCTCTATGGAATATGAATGTGTTCATGTAGTCATGGGAGGTTACTTCAGTGGGTGGAGACCCACACAATAACCAACAAAATATTAAATTCCCATCCTTGGGAATTCTGCTACTTTCTCTAATAGAGTGGCAATACTCTCTAGAGTACATAGGCAGTGCCTAATAGAAGAAGAGAAAACAATACACCAAACTCTTGATAGTAAAACTTCTACTTTTGGACCTTATTCTTGTAAAATTGAAACTTAGCCTAATAATAACTATTGCCTAAGAGGTACCTCCTGAAAACTCCTTGTTACTCAAATGTGGACTTAAACTCACTACCTACCCCCTGGCGTGGGACATGACTCCAAAGGATGAACCTCCTTGGCACCAAGGGATTATTACCAAATGCCAACTAGCAATGCATTTGGAAAAAGTCCTTGACCAAAAGGGGGAAATATTAAATACAAAAGAGTTTTTAGAGCTAAGAGATTGCAAAATGAGTTGAGGTCATTCTGGAGGTTACACTTATGCACATCTCAGGAGGATCTCACTAACTTCCACAGTAAACAAAGCTTCAAACAAGGTTGTTCCTGAGGGCTCCAGAGACATCCAGATACTATGGGGAAGGCACACAACCCCAGGAAATCAGCACCCCATCGGTGGGCCTTACTTTGGAATATATGACAACCTATTTCCCCAATATATCAGAGTTAGAATTATTTATTATTTCTCTACACATGGTTCCTCTATCCATTTTATTTTAACCTATAATTAGCAGTATACCCATTAAATATATGTCCCAGAGACTTAAATCTTTCATCTGTTCATATGCCAGTTGAGCCCTGATTCTCATCAGAGTTGCAGCCGATACGTACTCTCCAGTTTTTCAAACTTGCCCAGGAAAACTAACAAAATGATAATGATGGACAATGCCAATCCCCCCCAAAACAGAGAGAATCTCCAACTGCAAGCAAGACATTCCTTCCATCTGCTCCATAAGATCTAGCCCCCTCTCAATCTGAAGGAGAAGTCATCACAACCCCAATGTCATCAAGATTGGGAAATGAATGAACATAAAGGGGGAATGCAACCATGGACCAAAGTAGACTTAGTATTGTAGTAATGGAAGAACTTGTAACATTGATAAAGAGAGAGTTGTTACCAGAGGCTCTTAGGGAGGACAGAGGGAAGAATATTTGGAACATGGGTATTTTGGGGGCATTTGAATTGTTCTGCATGATACTGCAATGATGGATAGAAGTCAATATACATTTTGTCAAAACCTATAAAATTGTACACTGCAAAGTGTAAACTATAGACCATGGTTGGTAGCATTGCTTCAATATTTGTTCAACAATTATAACATATGTACCATGTCAATAAAAGATGTTATTGATAGGGGAAAATGTGAGAAAGGGAGGGGGTGGTGTACATGGGAGTTCCCTATATTTTCAGTGTAACTTTTCTTTAGTCTAAAACTTCTTTATTGGTTGGCAAGCCCAGAATATGAACCAGGGAGTGATTAGTTGATAGGGTTGAAGGATACAATTATTGGAGAAGAGGCCAACAGTTCTAGAGGCCAGAGTTTTGAAAAAATGATCTATGTGGATATTATTACACTGACCAAGAATTAGAGAGCAAACAAGGTTCTAGAATGTTTCAGGAATTAGAGAGAGTGACTAAGAGGTCTAGATGATGGCAACAAGAAGAGGTAATAGGTAGCTAAACTAATTGTGTGCTCCTTAAATTTGAACTGTCTTAGACATTTGCATGCACTAGAATCTTGAGATAATCCTGCATTTGATATTATATTGATTTATTTTACCCATTTTTACCAAGTGCTCACAATGTATTAGAAACCAAAGAATAAGGAAGACACAGTCTCTGATATTAAGGAAATTGGGCTAATACAGAGACAAACAAGAAAATAAATGGTAATGCAGTAAAAATGATTTCCAGCAATTTGTGAAATATTAACAAGAAATCGTGCTAGTGGTGAACTGCTGAAATTAAAGCCTTCTAAATCATATACAAGTAATTCCTGCATGCATGTCAAAGTTTGATCCACCTTACATTGATTTTCTCAAAAATATTTAATGAGATCTACATAAATGTGTAGAAAGTTCTGTGGAAGACACAGTGCTACATTAGATTCAAACCCTGTCTTTATATTGAATTATATTATGCAAGGTTATGTCACAGGTAATATTTCCAGTGGTTAATTTTTTTCAGACATTTTATTTAGGCAGACACATGAGTTTTGTTCAGCTTGAGGCAGAGTTGTTGTTTCATGTCACATCAAATTGTCTGAGTCATGTAAGCAATTGTTTAAAGTTTAAAGCCAGAGCTTCAGGTGAAAAAATTATCAGCAGTAAACAAAATTGGATACTGAAGACAAGTACACTATTATATCTCTTACAGTCACAAGATTTTCTCTGAGGATTTAGGGTAAGTATCGTGGGAGATAGGTTTGTTGTTGTTTTTTTAAACAAATACTAATATCTGGATGAATGACTCATAATGCCACTTGATACTTGCTTTTCATTTCCTAAAAATGAACATTATTATTCAGTATTATTGGAATTGGTGAGTAACTTACTCTTTTTCTGGGATTATTCCTCACTTTTCAGTTGGAAGTATATGATAATATCAGTTTATTTAAAGGAACTTGGTATCTATTGATTTTTTAATTTGTTAGTTATAATTTGCTTGAATAATTTTTCAGCTAAATATGTAACAATGTATGATAACATTCATATTTATAGTGAAGATTAAATGATATGTGTAAAGCTATCAAAATACTCAATAAATGTTAGCTAACATAATTGTTATTATTATTGTTGTGATAATTATTATAACTACACAGCTGTTTTATTTTTATTTTGGGTTGCAAGTTAATTGAACCCAACTACTAGTAGTACAAGCACACAATTAAGATTAATTTAATTTACAGAAACAGAAGAGTGACATAAGGACTGCAATGGTGTTGGGCCTCAGAAGATAATGGAATTAGGCCCTAAAGAGCCATCAACATTCCCTTTTCATCCCATTTATCTCTGCATACCTGCATCAGTTTTTTCCATCTCTGCCTAGTGACATTCTCTGCTTTACATTCCTAAAAAGGAATGGCACATCTAGGCCCAGGGTTTATATGTTGTAGCTCCAACTACATGTCACAACTTACTAGCTGACTCTGAATCCCATTTCTAAATACCTTGGAGAGAAAATGTTATCAGTCCAGCTTTGTTCAGGTATCTCCGCTTCATCTAATTAGTATCAAGGAGTTGATATAATTTTAAAATGGCTGCCGTCTCACCTCCGTGATGCTTGGAACAGTTTCCAGAGGAAGGAGGGTTGTTTTTAGCATGGCAAAAAAGACATATTACAACCTACTCAAAAAATCTCAACACATATATAAATATTTCAGTATATCCAATCCATGTTCTAACTGATGCCAGTTTGCCAAAGGGCTACCAATGCAAAGTACCAGAAATGGGTTGGCTTTTATAATGGGAAATGTATTTGGGGAAAACTTACAGTTCCAAGGCCATGAAATGTCCAGATCAAGGCACCATCAGAAATGCTGTCTCACTAAAGTCAGCTAATTTTGATCCTAGCATCCTGCCACATGGTGAAGATGGCTGCTGATCTCTGCCTTCTCCTCCAGAACCTACCATCTCCCAGAGTTCAGATGTGGACAACCAGGCACAGGGCTTGTCTCTTTTCAGGCCTCATCTACCAGTCTTGGTTGCTCCCTTTTCTTCATGAGTTCAGCTGCAAGCTATCAGGCATATGGCTCATCTCTCCCTGGGCTTCAGCTCTTTTAGCCTCTTGGGTCTTTACTCCTTGCAGGACAGCTGTGGACAAAACTGGAGTCCTTTCTCTCACATGGCAGGATCAAATATGGTGGCTCCCTTGATCTCTATTTCCTTTTTTATCAAATCCAGCAGGAGGGCAGACACTCAACCTGAGTCATGCCTCACTGGTATAATCCAATCAAATGGGTCTCACACCCACAGGAATGGATTAATTCAAAAACACAATCTTTCTCTTTTGGGGATTCATAAAAAAAAAATTTCAAACTGTCACAGTGGAATTGTCAGATCATATGGTAGTTCTATACTTAACTTTCAGAGGAACTGCCATACTGTCATCCACAGTGGCTGTACCATTTTTCATTCCCACCAGCAATGAATGAGTGATCTTATTTCTCTACTTTCTCTCCAACACTTGTAATTTCCCATTTTTTCAATAGTAGCCCTTCTAGTGGCTGCAAAATTGTAGCTCATTTTGGTTTTGATGTGCATTTCCCTGATGGCTAATGATGTTGAGCATCTTTTCATGTGCTTTTTGGCCATTTGTACATTTTCTTTGAGTAAATATCTATTCAAGTATTTTCCCCATTTCTTAGTTAGGTTGACATTTTGTTGTTAAGTTGAAGGATTTTTTTTTATATATATAATCTGTATATTAAACACTTTTCAGATACAGGGTTTCCAAATACTTTCTCCCATTATGTATGTTACCCTTTTACTTTCATGACAAAATCCTGTGATGCACAAAAGATTTTAATTTTGATGAAATCCCATTTATCTATTTTTTTCTTTTGTTGCTTGTGCTTTGGATGTAGTCTTAGAAACCTTTGCCTAACACAAGTTCTTGAAGATACTTCCCTACATTTTCTTCTAGGATTTTGATAGTTCTAGCTCTTATATTTAGGTCTGTGATCCATTTTGAGTTGATTTTTTTACATATAGTGTGAGACACCTTCATTCTTCTACATATGGAGATCCAGTTTTCCAAGAACCATTTGTTTGAAGAGACTATTCTTTCCCAATTGAGTGGTCTTTGGCCCCTTGTCAAAACATCAGTTGACCTTAAATGTGATGAATGATTTCTGAGCTCCAAATTTGATTCCACTGGTCTATATATGTTGGTCCTTGTGCCAGTACCAACCTGTTTTGATTAATGTGACTTTTTAATAAGTTTTAAGAGCAGGAAATGTGACTCCTCCCACTTCATTTGTCTTTTTCATATGGATTTGGCTATCCAGGGCCATTTACCCTTGCATATGAATTTGATGATTGGATTTTCCATTTTGGCTAAGAAGTTTGGTTGAATTTTGATTGGTTTGCATTGAATCTGTAAATTGCTTTGTGTAGAATTGGCCTCTTAAATATATTTAGTGTTCCAATCATGCACATGGAATGTCCTTCCATTTATTTGGGTCCTCTTTGATTACTTTTAGCAATGTTTTGTGGTTTTCTGTGTACAAGTCCTTTACATCCTTGGTTATATTTATTCCTAGATATTTGATATTTTTAGTTTCTATTGCAAATGGAATGTTTTTCTTGATTTTATTGAAACAGTACTGATTTTGGGGTGTTGATCTTGTACCCTGCTACTTTGCTGAATTCATTTATTAGCTTTAGGAGTATTGTGGTGGATGTTTCTGGATTTTCTGTATATAGGATCATGTCATCTACAAATAGGGAACGTTTTATTTCTTCCTTTCCAATTTGGAAGCTTTTATTTCTTTTTCTTGCCTAGTTTCTCTGCCTAGAACTTCTAGTACAATGTTGAATAACAGTGTTGACAGTAGGCATCCTTGTCTTGTTCCTGATCTTAGAGGGAAAGCTTTCAGTCTTTCACCATTAAGTATGATGTTAGTTGTGGGTTTTTCACATATGCTGTTTGTCATGTTGCAGAAATTTCCTTCAAAGTATTCTATTTCCCAAGAAGGAGTTTTGGATTTTGTGAAATACCTTTTCTGCATTAACTGAGATGATCATGTCATTTTTTCCCTTCGTTATATTAATGCATTGCATTATATTAATTGATTTTCTTATTGAACTATCCACACATACTTGGGATAAATCACACTTGATCATGGTGTATAATTTTTTTTAAAGAGTTATTTTATTTATTTCTTCCCACTTGCTCATTGTTTGTACTTGCTGTGTCTGTTCGTTGTGTGGTCATCTTTCTTTTAGGAGGTACTGGGAACTGAACCCAGGACCCCCCATGTAGGAGGGAGGTGTCTAATCACTTGAGCCACCTCCATTCCCTGCTTTGTTTTGTCTCTTATTATGTTTCCTTCCTTGTGTCTCTTGTTGCATTATCTTTCATCAGCCCATTGCGTCAGCTTGCTGTCTTGCTTGTCTTCTTTTGAAGGTACTTGGAACCAAACCTGGGACCTCCCATAAGCTAGGCAGGAGCTCAATTACTTGAGCCACATCTGCATCCCATGATCATTTTTTAATTCCAGAAAGAAATATTGGATTATGTTTCTAAACTGGTCTTTTCCTCTGGGTATATTAGAGTGTATTGGATTCAGAGGTTTTACTTTTACTTGATTAAATAATGTTTAAGGCTTTGATTGGGTCACATCAGTAGGACATTGAGTCCCTGCCCCCTTGGTGGACAGAGACTCACAGAGAAACTGCACTGCAGAGAAGGAAGGCTTGAGGCTGTAGTTTTGACTTTGAGCCCAGAAAGTAAACAAATAGGAGAAAAGCACAGAGGAATAGAGACAGCTCCTTAGACACAGCAGAAGGCCCAGGGAGAGAAACAGAGCCATTTGCTTGATTGTCTACAGCTGGTTTTGTAGAATGAGCACAGCACCTAAGCCTGGAGAGAAACGGAGTCCCGAGAAGAGAGGAACCCAAGAAGCCTGAACTCTTGGCAGACGTCAGCAGCCATCTTGCCCCAACACATGGCAATACTTTGGTGAAGAAAGTAATTTATGCTTTATGGCCCGGTGACTGTAAGCTTCTACCCAAAATAAATATCATTTATAAAAGCCAACAAATTTCTGGTATTTTGCATCAGCACCCCTTTGGCTGACTAATACAAATGTGCTGTTGGATTTGGTTTGCTAGCATTTTGTTGAGGATTTTTACATCTATATTCATTAGAGATATTGGTCTTTAATTTTCTTTTTTGTGGCATCTTTATCTGGCTTTGGTATTGAGGGAGATGTTGACCTCAGAATGTATTGGGGAGTATTCCTTCTTCTTCAATTTTTTTGGAAGTATTTCAGCAGGATTGGTGTTAATTATTGTTGGTTTGGTAAAATTCACTGTGAACCCATCTGGCTAAGGTTTTTTTCTTTGTTGTGACATTTTAAAAATTATTATTATTATTACTGATTCAATCTTTTTACTAGTTAGTTTGTTGAGTCTTCTATTTTTTCTTGAGTAGGTGTAGGTAGTTTGTGTGTTTCTAGGAATTTGTCTATTTCATCTAGGTTATCTAATTTATTGGCATACAATTTTCCATAGTATCTTTAATCGTCCTTTTCATTTCAGAGTGGTTGGTAGTAATGACACCCTTTTCATTTGTGATTTTAATTGTTTGTGTCCTCTCCCTTTTTTTCTTTGTCAGTCCAACTAAAGGTTTGTTAATTTTACTGATATTTTTAAGGAACTACTTTTGGTTTGGTTGGTTTTCTCTATTTTTTTTTTTAATTGTTTTCTTTCATTTATCTCCACACTAATCTTTGTTGTTTCCTTCCTTCTGCTTGCTTTGGGTTTAGTTTGCTCTTTTTTTCCTAAATCCTCCAGCTGTGAGGTTAGGTTTCTGATTTTAGATCCATCTTCTTTTTTAAGATAAGCATTTAGAGCTTTAAATTTTGCTCTCATCACTGCCTTTCCTGCATCCCATAAGTTTTGTGATTTATTTTCCTTTTCATTGACCTCAAAATATTTCCGAATTTGTGAATTTTCCTTTTCACCCATTAATTGTCTGAGTGCATTGTGTAATTTCCACATATTTGTGAATTTTCCATTTCTCCCTCTTTTATTGATTTCTAGCTTCATTCCGTTGTGGTTGGGGAAGATACATTGTATGATTTCAATATTTTTTAATTTATTGAGTTTCAGTTTGTGACCTAATATGTGGTTTATCCTGAAGAATGATTCATGTGCACTCTAGAAGAATATGTATTCTGTTGCTGTTGGGTGAAGTGTTCTGTATATGACTTAAGCCTAGCTGGTATAGTGTATCATTCAAGTCTTCTATTTCCTTATTGATCTTCTGTCTAGATATTCTATCCATTATTGATAGTGAAATATTAGTCTCCTACAGTTAATGTAGAACTGTCTATTTCTCCCTTCAAATCTGTCAGTATTTGCTTCATATATTTTGGGACTCTGTTGTTAAGTGAATATATATTTATAATTGTTACATCTTCTTGTCGAATTGACCCATTTTATCAGTATGTAATGACTGATTTTGTCCCCCATAATAGCTTTTAACTTAAAGTCTACTTAATCTAATATTAATATAGCTACCCCAGCTCTCTTTTGGTTACTCCTTGTGTGGTATATTTTTTCCATCCTTTCACTTTCAGTCTACTTATGTAATTGAATTTAAGGTGAGTCTTTTGTGAACAACTATAGGTAGGCCATGCTTTCTTATCCATTCTCCTAATTTCTACCTTGTGACTGGAGAGTTTAATCTATTTACATTTAAAATAACTACTAATAATGCAGGACTTTTTTTCTGCTATTTTGCTATTTATTCTTTGTAAGTCTTATATCATTTTTGTCCCTCAATTTTTCCATCAATGCCTACTTTCATATTTATTTTATTTTTGTATTGTACTTAAATGAGCTTATTTCTTTCTAGATATATTTTTTTCATACATTTTCCTTTTGGTTATCATGGGATTAAAATTTAACATACTAAATATATAACAACCATATATCATTTGATATCAACTTGATTTCAATAGCATACAAATACATTGTTCCTATACCCCTCCATCCCTCCCATCTTTTTTGTACTTGTTACAAACTACGTCTATGTACATTGTATATCCAAAACCATAGATTAATCATTACTTTATATTCCTTTGTATTTGAGCACTTGTAGGAAGTAAGAAGTGGTGTTATATATCAAAAAAATACAATATGATAGTACTAGCATTTGTAATTACCCATATGGTTACCTTTACTGGAGGTCTTTATTTCTTTATGCCACTTTAAATCACTGTGTAATGTCCTTTCCTTTCAGTCTAAAGAATTCCCTTTAGCATTGCTTGTAGGGCAAGTCAAATGGTAATGAACTCTTCCACTTTTGAGCATCTAGGAATGTCTTAATTTCTCCCTAATTTTTAAAGAAAGTCTCATCAGATACAAAATTCTTGGTTGGCAGTTGTTTTATCTCAGCACTTTAAGTGTTTCAACCCCTTGCCTTCTTGTCTCCATGGGTTTTGATGAGACATAGGTATTTAAGCTAATTGAACACCCTTGTACTTTTTTTTTTTTTTTTTTTTTTTTTTTTTTACTTTTTGCAATAGTTTGGTACCTTTGTTACAATTAATGGATGAAACTCCCTTTATCCTTTGCATTTGACAATTTGGTTGTGATGGGATATATAACTCTTCAAGTTTATCCTGATTGATATTCTCTTGGCTTCTTGGAGGTGCATATTCATATCTTTTGCTAAGTTAGGGGAGTTTTCTGTCATTATTTCTTTTGAATATTCCTTCTGCTCCTTTCTCTCATTCTTCCCCTTCTGAGAGTCCTATAATGTGTATATTGCTACACTTGATGGTGTCCCACAGTTCCCTTAAGATATTTTCACTTTCTAGAAATCTTTTTTGTTTTCTTTTCACTTCTCTACCTGACTAAATTCAGTTGTCTTGTCTTTGACTTCAACTGATTATTTCTTCTGCCAGCTCCAATCTGATTCTTTCAATTATTGTGGGCTTCCCTCCTGTGGTTCTGTTTGGTTCCTTTTTAAAATTTCTGTCTCTTTATTGAGATATCTTATTGTTCATTAATTATTTTCTTGATATTCTTTTGTTCCTTCTTATGTATTTTCCTTTTTCTCCTTCAGCAAATTCGAAGATCTTTTTCTTTTTTAAAAAATTGTGTCTTGTATATCCATAGCCTTCTCTTCTTTGTTGATGTTTTCTGGATTTTTATCCTTTTTCTTTGGATGGGCCATCATTTCCTATTTCCTTGCTTATCTTATAATCTTTTGTTGCACACTGTATATTTTAATATTTCAAAATGTTAAGTCTGGCATTTATTCCCTGAAATGTCTGTTTCTTAAGTTAGAATTCAGCTAGTGATATGACAGATATTTTCTTGAGTGGCAGGAGCTGATAAAAGCAAAACCTTAGCTTGGGGTACAGTGTTACACTGCACTTAGGAGTTTTGAAGTAGTTGATATTCAGTTAGTTCCTACCTGTTTAATAGTTGTTCTGGTGGAGGGACTGATTTCTGGATCTTCCTACTCCACTGTCTTCCCACAATACAAAAGGTTGTTTCATTTTGTTTTGTTTTGTGGTACTAGGGGCTGGGGATTGAACCCAGGACCTTGTATGTGGGAAGTCGGCGCTCAACCGCCACATCGCTTCCCCACGTTGGCTTTTTCATTTGTTTTCTTGTTGTTTATTTTTTGTTTTTTTTTTCAGGAGGCACCGGGAACCAAACCCAGGACTTCCCATGTGGGAGGTGGGCATTCAACGCTTGAGCCATATCCGCTCCCTTTATGATGTGTGTGTTGTTTTTTTTTTTTTTTAAGGAGGTTCTGGGGATTGAACCCAGGACCTCGTACATGGGAAGCAGCTACATCCACTCCCAGCATTGCATCTTAATCCATTGGTGTTTCTCTCAATAATTGTCTTGGTTCTATGGCAATCTCTCTACCACTGCTTAATGAATTTCCTGAAGGCTTCATCTGATGGCTGTAAAGGTGAGCCCATCTCTGCCCTGTCCTGCTATACCACAATAGATATTATTTTACTATCTACCATCCAGAAAAAGAGTATTACCTCTATCAATCTTGGAATAAATAATAGGGGATGTTTGGAAGATAGAGTCTACATCTTAAACTCCTGGGTACCAATCCTATTTTCCCACCTCTCTCCTTTTCCTTGCTCCAACTTTTGCTTTGGAGTAAATAATTTCTTTTGTTTTCTAATTCACAAAGCCCTGGTTTTCTGGTCTCCAGCCATCTCAGATGCCTGTATTTTCCTTTATTAAGAAAGCTAAATGCTCTTCTCTTTCTCCTTTCAGATAATTGGCTTAGGATCTAAGGTTGTCCCTTAATGCGGGATCTTACTGGAAGCTGCTGAAAGTGGCCAATATTTGCTAACATTCTCATCTATTTCTCCTACATCCCCTAAATTTTTGCCCAAGGAAGGCACAAAGTTTGAATTTTAGGATATGTCAGAGAAATAACAAGCACTTCCAACATCCCATCCAGAGACAGAGAGACTTTTTTTTTTTTTTTTTTTTTTTGCCAATAATGACATCTAGATGCAGACAATTTCCCATTTCAAGGTTTTGTTGCCTCTAGTACTCTTTCCAAGGTATGTGTAAATAAATAATCAGGACTCTTTGGGTTGCAAGTGACAAATTCCAGCTCAAATAAAATTAGGAACTAGGTTGATGGTCTTTAGGAGTGGCTGTATCCAGGACTCAATCAATGTAGAAAGTTTTCTGCCTTCTTTAACTCTCTTTCCAGCTTATTTTCCTTCATGAGTTGGTCTCATTTCCTCCTCCTTCACATAGCATTCCTCCATGCAGTTAGGAAAAATGGAGTCCTACCCTCCAGGCTACTCCACCCCAGTTTAACAATCTCAGCAGAAAGAGAGCTTCTGACTTCTCAAATTGCAGTATGATATATTGATACAGTTTTAAGCTCTACTAAATAACCCTATATATTGTTTAGGGATACAAACACATATTTTTAAAAAAGATGCCAGAACAGAGCCAGAATGATAAACTCCAAACTCAGGAGAGTTATTCTTTCTGGGATAATCACAGAAGAGTGAGTTTATGCTGGGGCACATAGGTAGATTAGCTGTACTGGGAATATTTATATATTTTTAATAAAGCATATCAATTTTATTGATACATGTTAATAAAGCATTCAACTCTTCCAAAGTGTATAGTCAATGGTATTTGGCATAATCACACAGTTGTGTGCATTCATCACTTCAACCATTATTAGAGCATTTTCATTATTCTAATAATAATAATAATAATAAAGAAAAAACAAACAAAAACGAAAAAGAAATATTTTATTTCTTAAACTAGTTGGCAGTTACATGAATCTTTGTTATATTATTCCTTGTATCTGTTTGGATTGCTGAAATATTTTATTATTTTAAAAAAGAAAGCAAAACAGTATAAATTTTGGAATTTCAATTTCAGAGAAAATCTCTGATTGGCTGTATTTGGATAACTTAAGCATCCTGGCCCCTCACTTTTTTCCAATAAAATGGGAAAGGCTTGATCATGTGCTGACCACTCTGGCTGTGAGTAGGACAAGGTGGTATTGTGGTTGGCCCCATAAAATCCAAAAGAAATGGGGGAAATATGGTTTTCCAAAGAAAGGGATGTTAGACAAAAACAACTCTGGAGCAGTTTAGTCTGGGTTAATTTTCCCTAAATGATGCTAATTTCTCCTTCAGTTCATTCTCAAACTGTCCAAGTATGGACCCTCACCAAATTATATATTGTAACCTAAAATTAAAATTTTCTTTTTAAATTATAAATTTAACTATGGCCAACACATCTTATAAAAATGGTGAAGGAATAAGAAGATGAATTTTCAAGGAAATGAATCTTAATACTTACCTTGTACAGTGCCATTCAAGGCTACCCCCCAAAGGAGCATGAGGAAGGTTCCTCTGTGTGTGTGGCTTGATGCATGCACACATGCTTAGGTGTGCAAACACCACTTACTTCCTGGTGGTATTTGAATTTGGATCTGAGGGCAGCTAACACCACCACACTATTTGTTATCATGGGTCACTGTTTCTCAGTTTCATATAATCTTAAAACCTCATGGGCTACCTTTTGATTTCAGACTTCAGTTTGCTAAAAATCATTCCTATAAGACTGCCTGTCTGGACAATCTCCAAACCCTATTTTACCATGAAAACTTTGCTGCTGGTGAAGATGAGCTGTCTCCAGTGCTCAATCACTGGACATGGATGAGAAAGAATGGGCTGAGGAAGGAACTTTCTTCTCCTGAACTGATCCTGACCCTTTCTTCTGACAATGTAGTGATGGAATGAGCTTTACAAGGAAATGCAGAAATCATTATTATGGCAAAGGAGTGTTAAAGGAATGATTTAAAGATACAAGTTAGGAGGTGGTAAGGTTTGATATATATACCAAATATTAGGATGTTGTACTTTTTGCAGTTGGTGCATCAATTTTATCCACAGTACCAGGCGAATACAACTACTGCAGTTCTTCATGATTCATGATTTTTTTTTTTTTTTTTTTTTTGTT
>JAQZBX010060293.1:0-17334 GCA_029593785.1 Cabassous unicinctus | reverse complement strand
ATTGTTCTATCCCAAATTATCCTAGAAGAAAGGACAATAGGCAGAATTGATAATGTTCAGATGGTTGTTGTTTAAAGAAATAATGTTGTATTTAAAAACTTAGGAAGCTAGAGATTTCTGATTTGATGCAGTCATACAGAAAATGTATAAAGCAACGTAAGTCTTCCTTCAGGTGACCTCATTTAATAATTTAATCCAATATATATCATCAGTAATTGTCCATGGAAGAATAAGTTTTGTTTAGAGTTTTAAACTCTGCTTGTTTAGTGTTTTTAAAAAATGGATACAAGACACTAATTTTTCTTCTCTAATCTCATTTTAGGTTTGTCCTCATATTGACCATGTCTATGATTCCTACATCTCATTCCTAGAATGAACTTCACTTTGAACCCCATCAAAATAAGTTTTCCCCCTCATGATATCACTGGTTTTCTTTAAGTTATTTTCAAGACTTATACAAAGGATGACAGAAGGCAGGGCCTGGAACCAACAAACTCTATTCTTTAACTGAATTGAGGAACAGAGGTGTGTGGAAATTGCTAGGCACTGACAGCTAAGGCTACCCTTAGGGTCCTTATTTTGGTTCATTTGGTCCAAAAAAGGACAGAGATGAGCCATAAAGGGGTGGGGTAAAGGGACTTGGGAGTCACAGGGGTGGGGGTGAAGGGACCTCTGTAAATCCAGTTAAAGAAAGCAGAGGTAGGAGAGTGAGAAAAAGACTCCCATGTGTGGTATTTCTTTGACAAGTCCTTTGACTGGAAATTGGGAGCAAAGATTGTGTGCTCTCTCATGTGGGCTCCCCTGGCCATCATTTGAGGATGAGGGAAAAAAATTAATGTATAGAAAGGGATATTTGAGTAGAAAGGATATGATCTTCCCCCCTAAATTATATATGAGATGTCATCAAATTTCTAAGATATAACTTAATTTTTATAATTCAAACTACAAAGGAACATTCTTAAAGTTGAAATCCATTCCTGCACTGTGTTTCCAGTTTCTGTTTCCAGGGCATAATTACAATGAATTGAAATTTCACACTATTACATTTAAAACACATAGTGGGGAGCAGATGTAGCTCAGTGGTTGAGTGTTAGCTTCTCATGCATAAGGTCCCAGGTTCAATCCCTGGTACCTACTAAAACACACACCCACACACCCACACACATTGCATGTTGTTTAGAATATTTATTAATACCAACCCTCCTCCTTTGAGAAATTATTTGATATTTGGAAACAGCCAAAAGTAACTCTGAGCTAAATGTGCTGAATAAAGTGGGCAATCAAGTGATACAATGTTGTTTTGATGAAAAGGAAATAAAGAGGGTGGGGGGTGAGGGAGGAAGGGAGGAAGGAAGTCCATGTAGTGATTCATTCACTTATTTAACAAATATTTCTTGAGCACCTAGTGCGTGCCCAGCCCTGTTTTAGGTGCAGGGGGCACAGCTGAGAACAAAGCTTCTCCTTTCATGGAACTTAAACATTCAAGATGGGAGAAACAGACAATATAATATCAGAGAGTGGAGAGTTCAGAGAAGAAAAATGAAGCAGAGTGAGAAGATAGAGAGTGGAAAAGGAAAGGACCTATTTTAGGTGGGGTGGGTGGTCAAGGAGCCTTCTCTGATGCAGTGACATCTGAAGGGACAGTGAAGGAAAGCATAATAGTGTTTTCTAATTATGCATTAACAGGTCCCATTCATTCAATACACTGGCTACACTTCTCAATTCTATAAACACCAGTTTAATCATTAGAAATGCACTGCTCTAGAATCCCCTTTCATAATAACTACACCCTGACTCCTTAGAAATACATTCACATTCACTTGGGAAACCAAATTGATTTTCAAACATTCCCACCATTTTTTTCCAAGCTACAACAATCTGGATGTGTTTTATTTCATCAAGTAAGGACAAATACGTAATTACAAGTCAGATCTAAATTTTGCTATTAGACTTCTGCCCTCTTTTTCATAGGTTTCTAAAAGCGTTATGATGGAAATGCCCCAAAAATGAAAATATAGAGTTTATGAGAACTTCTAAAGAACAATATTTCATTTCCTTGTTCTTCTCAACCCAGCTGAGAAATGTATTGTCTAATCTGTTGTCTAATCATTTGTTTAAATTCCACAGAAGAGACTCCACTCTTCTGCTTATCCTTTGGCTTTGCCACAAATAAAGTCATAACTAGTAACAGACACTTTGGCCGACTGAAACTGTTATTTTGGGTTTTCTAAAACATACATTTCAGATATACTCCTCAAACAACAAATTATTTGAGAAAAGCTCTATTCTGCAACTCTGCTTTGTTCAAAGTCTAGCAAGCCACCATTTCCACTGATGACTCGATTATTGCCAGAGCTATTTCATTTATTGCAAATTGTATTAGGCAGAAATTTGGCTCTCAGAATATTAGACCAAATAAATGTTCTGAAGAAGATTTTTCTGAAGATGCATGAACTATTTTCTAATTTGAGAGTCCAAACCACTTTGTACATTTCTCACTCTTCACACTTAAAATCAGAACAATTGCCTTCAGCAGCAATTTTGAAATTCTCCTGATCTGATGTTCATCAGTAATTATAAATGGAGGGATCAGAGCAGATATCTTAAACAATATTCATTATGATATTCCAGAACTAGTGGAAAACTTGTTCCTCACTTGTAATTATCATTGTCATCTAGGATTTTGGCTGCAGTTATTGGTTTTTTCAAGATGTGGCCAGCTGATGTGATGTCATGCGTTTTCTTTTTTACATGTGTCTGTTTCTTGCTGCTGCCATATCTCTTCCACTGACTCTGTGCCTTCAGAAATCACCGAAAGCCCTGAAAATGGAGGAAACAAGGAGTTACAGAACAAAGGAAGACTTGGCTTGCAGCAATATCATAGTGGAGTGATGCTGAAAGGAATTTCATAAATAGTTATAGGTAGATTATGCTTTCTAATTATTGACAATAGAATGGGACCACTTTTTCCCTAAACTGTCACAAATGCAATTCTACTCCAGGGGAATTACCGCAGTCTTCCTGTAGATGTAGTTTCTCTGTATCCTTCGTTAAATAGAAATAAGCAAGCGTGAAGGGTAATAAAAGATTTGCTGCATGGATTGTGTGCAATTTCCAGCATTTCCTTGGTTAGTCATATATAGGTCCCCAAATAAAATTAAATCTCATTCACCTCCTATTCTTTTCTCCACCAATGTTATGATCCTCCTTAAAATTACTTGCTTTCCATGAGGCAATCCATGATGGAAAACATAATTCAAAAAAGTTTGTATTTTCTTGAATATATATAAGCAAAGAAAACACTAAAGTAAAAAGAAAGAATAAAAGGTTAATTTTTCCACTGACATTTTCATTCAACCCTTCTGCAAAGCAGCAAATAATTTTTCACCTCAATTGGAACTGAAGAACGGGTGTAGTTGAGCAGTGCCTACAACTACAGACAAAGCAGTCACTGATGCCACAGAAAAACATGGATGGGTTTGTAAGGTCAAGTCAATTCTACCTACTAACAAAGCATAAGGGATTCATTTATACTATTTTGAGGCCCACCATAAAAATATTATTTGATACATTTTAAGCATGTCATCCTCAAAATAGTGGGAGGTAGTTTTTCTTCCTGAAAACACAGAAATTGCTAAATTTTAATTAATGTCTTTTATTCACTCTCCCCCTCCCTTATTTGGGACCTACCTCTCATGATGCCTCAGATATAGATGATAGATATATATATTTCTTCTTCCATATACAAAACTAAACATGGATGGAATCTGGCATGGGGGAAAGAGATGAGCAGGGAAATCAGTCACTCAAGCCATTGTGAATCTCTCACGACTTCATTATTAAGCATTCCATATAGTTTGCATATTTCTTATCAAGCATGAAACATTATTCAGGTTTGCTCAGGAACATGATATTTCCTCAATTCTACTTATAAGCAGTTTTTTGTGCCCTCTAAAACATCATTAACAGAATTTTGTGAACTGCCCATAGGACCCCTAAATCCAACTTAATTTAAAGTTGTACATCTTGTTCCTTAAGCAATGTTTGGATATTACCAATATACTGAAAGATAGATGAGATGTGCTCATAGCAATACAGCTTTTAACCTTTCCTCTCCTCTACCATGACGGGGGTGAATTACCGTAAATGATGGGTGCCCTGTCTGCAGTGTGGACAATTGATTTGACCTGACTGCCTCCAAAGCTCTAATGGACTTTGTGGCCGAATCCCCCGAGATATAAAATATGTCAAAGTGAATTGGAACAGGTTAAAGAACAGACTTGCTTTTCATTGCAGGCTCTAACTATAATACATCTCCCAGTTGTTCAGGGCAAAAGATTAAAAATGATCAATACCCAAATCATTTTTTAAAGTGTTGCCCTCAGTAAATCTATTTTTGTTATTTTTCCCCTGCCAAGCATAGTTTTACAAACCTCAAAAAGATGTTTTTTTTAAACCCAGAATTGCATACACAGCTCTATCTTCAGTTTATTTTCATTTAATTTATCCTCATCTATTCAGTATATTGATTGCTTAGGCTATACAAAATTTCTTTGGATTTAGATAGTGAATTTCCCATTTTTTTGAACTTACACTGAAGTTTCTATTTACACTGAGAAAGAAGGTTATCAGAGAAGAAGAAAATATGGTAGGAAATACTTTAGGTAAATAAAAGAGAAGGTGATACAGTGAAGAATGCCCAAACAACATCCAAACAATAGACCAAAAAGTTTTACATCAAAAAGACTTCTGTTTTTTCAGTTGAAATTGCATTTTTCCCCTCATTCACAGGACAGATGAGAAGAATAAAAAACAATGGCCAGGGTATACATAATGCTAAGCTAAATTAATTAGTAGTATAAAAAAAGAACAATAATGAAAAGTTAAATCTTAATGTTTTTCTCTCAGAAGGCCATTAGAAGAAACTGCACATATTCCAAGAGGAGAGCCTCGTGCACAGAAGTTAAAAAGAAATCATTCAGTAAACCGAGGAAAGAATAACGAGTTTCCACTTGGATCAAGAAGGAAGTTAGCAGCAGAAGAACAATCTTAATGTATACCTCATTAGATACAGAACTTCTTTCTGAAGGATATTATCCAATTCTGTATTCTGGGACAAAGTAGACTGTCATCTTGAAGGTATATCTCTGAAAGAAACCTTCTAAGAACCAATGAGTCAATTTTCTTTAAGAATATTATGGTTAATTGGATCACCATCATTCATTCAATAAACACTGAGCAATGCTCTGGCAAAACACTGAACTAGATAATGAGGGGGGTATAAAATGTAAGACACCTATTCCTGCTCCTCTAGGAGATTGCTACCTACCTGAGAAGATTAGATAAGCATGCGGATAACATCAGTCCAAGACAGAAGACAAAAGACTGTGGGTACCATAAGAGGTGCAAAGTGCTTTGGGCTTTACAGTAGGGAGAGATGGTAGCCCCTTATCAGAGCAAAGTAAGCCTCATGGAGGTGGTTGTCATTAAGCAGAGCCCAAATGCAACATGGAGCTAAAACAATTTTAAAACTCCAGGCAATTTCACAATCTAAATATATGAGGAAAATGATTTCCATAAGCACATTACCTTATGTGTGTAATTGTACCTCCTTTCTATGACCTAAATACTGGCCTTAAATTAGGGATCAGCAAACATTTTCTGTAAAGAGCCAGATAGTGAACATGCAGGCCATATGGTTTCTGTTGCAACTACTCTACTCTGAGATAAACAATACATAAATGAAAGAGCATGGTTGTGTTCCAATAAAACTTTATTTATGGACACTGGAATCCAAATTTCATATAATTTTCATGTGAAACAAAATATCATTCTTCCTCTGATTATTTTTCAACCATTTAAAAATGTAGGCTTTCTCTGCCTAGAGGAGACTGCACCAAATCTTGGTACATATTTCCATCTTTTTCTCCCACTTCTCAGCAAGCTCTGTTCTTTTCCCCCATTTCCCAATAAATTCTTTTTTTTTTTTTATGTAAATAAACATTCTTAGATCACAGGCTATACAAAAACAGGTGGTGAGTTGAATTTAGCCTATGGGCTGTAGATTACTGATCCCTGTCATATTAGAGTTTTAGTGTCTCATTCTAGTCACTGCCCATTTTTCTTATAATTTCTATTTCCCTCAGACTTATCTTTCCAAATAATTCTTTTAGTATTATTCCCAGAAAAAAGAAAATTTTAAAAGCCCTTCCCTTCTTATACAATGTGCAAGTTATAATTCTTTGACACATTTCAGTGCTTTTCCGATTTTCTTGGAACAAATCAACCAGGGTGTACACAGTATACTATTATAGTATAGTATAGTATATTACATAATTTTCTAAAAGGGAAGGACTACAATCTCTGTTTGGGTTTTATGCTCCAATGCCCTTCCAGATGATAACTGATGTTTTACTGAATATTTTTAGTAATAGCAATATATGGGTCAGAGATAATGTGTGTTTAATGTGCTGAAGCATTCATTAGAAGCACAGAATGGAATGAAGCACAAAGGATATATATGACCCTAAAAGAGAATTTGAAAGTACTTCCTAACACAAACATCCTGCAGGCACATGAGTGGCCATTTTCCTGTGACTGTCAGGAAAGAACATGACCTCATTTGATCCTATTCCATCCTCACATTAACTCTGTGAGGGACATATGCATTATTTACAGTTTGAAGAGATTCATAATTTACCTAAGTTAACATTGCAAATGTTAAAACCAAACTATGAACTAGGCCTTCTGCCTTCAAATTCCAAAACTATTTCCTTTGCTGCTCACTTCTTCTGATCTGAAGTCAAGATTGTCTCGGCCTGTATTTTTTATCTATAATTAAATATTAAGAAACTAACCAGGCAGCTAGAATGCAGACCTACAAGCAAATCCAAATCCATTATAGTCAGTAGACCAATGACTATTGAACAAACACTTAGTGCTTAATAATTACGTTGTACACGCTGCAGAAGGATAAGCAACAATGCCATCTCCTGAACTCCATACTCTTCCAGAGGAGGAGCATGTCTTTAACCCAATCTTAATTTTCCTTACAAAGTAATTCTGATTAAAGGAAGAAAAAAATTTACCAAGTTTGTTTCTTATAAAATAAATCCCCTTTTATCTGCACAGATTCTATCTATATTTATATTTATATAATGTCATTTTTGCTTATAAGAAGAATTAGGTAAAAACTAAAGTATTCAAACAATGCTTTAAGACAACCATAGAAATATTATACAAATATGATAAACAGAAATATGATGAGGAACCACCACTCTAGAATAGTGGATATCCAATGGTAATTGGATAGTGTTTCCCCAATGGTATTGTACTCTCCAGTGCACAATCCAGAGAGAAGAGTCGTTTTCTTCTATGTGCCTGGACTTCTATGAATCAACTGCTCTTATATATAATTTGCCATACATCTGTTTGAAAATTGAGCTCAAGTAATCAATGACATGTATTCAAATAACCTGGTAGAAACTAGATTTACTGTAGGTTTGATAAAATTCTAGACTTTTTAAAACTCAGATATTTAACATAATATTGATAGGACTGTTTTCCATTTCTGCCTCACCTTCTTAACCTGTACTACAAATACCTTTCATATTACCTCTCATTTCTACCTTTTTATCTCAGGGCCTCGTGGCATGTTCTGTCTGAGTTCTTCACAGCAGGGTGGGCAGGTGTGAGGAGATAGGAGAGGAGGTCTTGTGGTTAGAAACTGTGCATGTGTGTTTGTGTGGGTTTCTTCTTTATTCTGTTCCTAACATATTTGAGTGCACCTTTTTAACAAAACCTGGATGTCAAACATATTTTTATAAACTTTTTAACTGAAGTAGAGCATCCATCCAGAAAAGATATTATTCATAAGTATACAGCTTAATGAAATACAAACAGTGAATACCCATGTAACACCCCAGTCAAGAATTACAACCTCACCAGCATCCCAGAAGTCCCTTCCTGGGTCCCTCCCAATCTCTACCCCACCCTTTCTCTCCACCAAACAAGTATCTTTTTGTACCTATTTCTGTTCCACTTCAATATTATTTAAATGCATTCATCAACACCATGGCTCAGTGTTATTATCTCTGCTAAAATGTGTTTAGAGCTTTACACATTTTGTGACACAGCATATTGAAGTTAGTGAGTAGCTTGGCCTCCAGTTAAAAATATCTGGTTCCCTAACTAATGAGTTTTGTAATCATGGACAAATTATTTAATTTCTCTAAGTCTCAATAGTTTCCTCAATTTTAAAATATAGACAATAACATTTTCCTAGCTTTGTGGGATTATTATGGGAATTAAATGAAGGATTGCATGTAAAGTTAACACTTTTTCTGTTATTTAGTTTTTAAAAAAACATCAATAATAGTAATTGTTGTTTTTATTATTTCAGATTTTAGTAGTCTGGCATGATTACAGGTGCCAGTAAATGTTTGAGTCCCTCTCCTGGCCCCTGTGTAATTCACCTTGGATAATCTATATAAACATCCATGTGCATAACCTGATTCCCACTCTAATTCCCACTAAATCAAGATAATCCCTAATCTTAAATAAATACCAGTGACTCTTTAATATTTCTGCAATCTAGTTCACAATATATGTGTATTTGTATGTATACTTCTCCTAAAATGAAATTCTTTCCACTCAGTTCCTCCCAAAATCTATCTTTTAAGACTCATCTCAAGTACTACCCCCCACTGTAAATCTTTGTTTAATCCCCTGATTCCAGGTAACCTGTGTTCTGTGACCTTTCTAAAGCCCAGGGCTTCCACTATCTGTCTTGGACAAGAGGGCTATATAAGTGACCAGGTCACAGCTGTAGAGGATGGGTCTCCCAGAGCACAGGGACAGTTTCTATAACCCTTGCAGTTGGATCAGCACTATATCCTATGCATAATAACAGTAATATTGTAATGGTCATACTATCAAACAAGTATACCCAAGCTTGTTGTTTACTTCTTCATTTAATTCTTTTAGCAACCCTACAAAATATGCCAGTTAAGTGTTAGTTATTCTCATGTTACTGTTATTTAACCTGACAACTCTTACATAGCCCTGAATATGACCATGCAGTGTTCTAAATGCTGTACATAGTATCAACTCATTTAATACTACTCTATGAGGTAGGTGTTATTATTGTCCCCATTTTACAGAAAAGGAGACTCAGACACAAAGTGGTGAGTCAGGAGCCTAAGTCACACAAGTAGTAAATGGCATAACTGGGATTCCCACCCAGGCAGGCCAGCTCCAGTGTCAGCTCATGACGAGATGCTGTCAGTCTGGGAAGGTGCCAATAAATTGGTGAAGAGATTGATTGAAGATAGACTTTGTAATGTGTAACTTAAGGAGTTCTGATCTAATTTAGACTAGAGGCATAGTTTAAGTATTTAGGTTGGGGATACTGTTTTTCTCCCTGCCCTAACCTCTTCATCCCTCACCTCTTCCCCAGGTTTGTACATAGAACTAGAGAGCTTGCCTCTTTCACAGGACTTGCTGTAGGAACACCTGGGACCGACTTGGCCTCCTCATGCTCTAGAAGCAGACATAGCTATAAAGAGGTGTTTGTTATTTTTTAAATATAAAAAGAAGCATTTCTTTTTATATATAAAAAAATTAATTCTGTTTTCTTAGACCATAGTAAGAATTATCTACTTTCATAATCAGTATTTAATGATAATTTTCAAACCTATGACTTTTTCAATGACTATCTCCTCTGTACATTAGCTTTTGCTATTATCTTCAGCATGTTTATTAAATGCCTATTCTATGCTTTGCACTGTCCTAAGAACAAGAGATAGTGAAATATAAGGCATTATTCCTTATTTGAGATGGTTTATAATCTAGTTTTTCTCTTTGAAATTATCCTTTTTTCTTTAATTCTTTGATGGTCTTAATTGAAATAACATCCACAAAGCATTTTTATTTCTTGGAAAGGAAGTGATAAATCATCCTGTTTGTAGGCAAGCATTACAGTTAACATGTGGCAAATTATTCTAGGCAAATGCTCTCTATAGACAATTCAATTTTTTTCACTTAGTTCAAATCGGTGTTGATCTAATTGATTTGTTGTACATCTTAAAAGAAAACAATAAACCTCTTCTTTTCCCTGAAGTAAATAAGATGCCTGGAGAATATTTCAGATTTCTGGGAAGAATATTTTAGATTGCTATTTCTGCTGGCCTCATACTGGCGTGAACACACATCCTTTATAGTCCATGGTTGCATTAGGAGTGGGTGACCTCTCGGGGCTTCTTTTCTTGTATTTGGAAACACAGTTGGGTGTTGCTGGCCCGCGAGCTCTCGAAAGGCCAAAGTTGAACGCCACGTTATTTGGGCAGACGATACCTTATTCTTATTCCTTAACAATTTTAACACCGCACAGCCCCTCTCAGTCTCTTTATGAACACAGATGTCATTTTAATGGGGGAAGAGCTAAAGTGACAAGAAGGTGACCTGTGGGTGAACCCAGGAGCAGGTGAGGCCTGTCAGTTTTTAATTTGAAACCGGTGTCAGGTCTGAGGAATGGCCAGTATAATCACATTTGTAACTGATCGCCTATAAACTCTGCAAACATTCACAGGATGGCTGTTGTGGGCAATATGAAATTAACAATTCATGTGGAGGTCTCTGGACACCTAACTAAATCAAACGTCCCTTTTAAAACTGTATAAACTCAGCATGTTTTCCAGATGGCAGGATTGGCATAGCCAAAAAGTACTGATTATGCTCTTAATGAAAGATTTTCTGGCACCAATTTATCTTTATAAACATTTTTTTTTTAAATACAATTACTCTTTCAAGGCATAAATTTAACTTATAGCATAGTCCAAGCAGGAAAAGTGTGTAAAATTAAACTCATGACTACCGTCATTTAATATTAAGCTTCAAAAGTAACTCCCTAATGTACATCTTTAAACAAAACTTCCTGTTTAAAACGGTTTCCATTCAGTTCCTTAAAATTTGAGATAGCAAAAATTCACTCTAAATATTAGAAGTATTATTAGTCAATAAATGTACCTTAGACAATTTCTAAAGCTTTAGATTTAGTAGAAAATTATTCTAACCTAGGACTTACCTACAAAAGTCAAATTCAAATGTTCTACAATACTATAATGGTATATCTACCAAACAAAAAAAGTATTCAAAGCTCTCCAGGGTAGAACGTTCTTATAGGTTTAGAAGGTGATATGACATTTGGAATCTAGCAATAGCAATTGATAATTAAACAAGATTTTTGGGGCACATGAGATTTGTCACTCTTTTTTCTCAGATTTAGGATGAGAGAAATAATAATAATTGCTGACACTTTTAGTAATTGTTTGCTGGACACTGTTCATATATGGGCACTTATATGTATTTTCCATTGAACCCTCACAAGAACACTGTGAGAAAAATTTTTTAATTATCAACAATTTACCACTCGAGAAACCTGAGACACAGTGAGCTCACATAATTTACCAAAGGACCAATAGTGGTGCCAGGATTAGAAGCCAAATCTGGCTCTAGAAACTGTGCTTTATATTACTCCCTGGGACATGTAGTTTTGTTACCTCCTTGCATCTATCTATGATACTGAAGAGCATGAACATCTGGTCTATGCTAAACTATCTTAAACCAAAAGAAAAATATGAATTTCCTGTTGGTGGAACAATTAGCTATGCATATTGTTTCTCCTTAGAACTCAGTCTTCTTAAGAACCATTTCAGATGACATCATTCCCTTCATTTTAGACATGGAATTCTTCCATTTCAAGTTGTCACTCCTCTTGGGAAGCTGTTCTTCCTTCTGATAGAAGGAGACATTGTATCAGGAAAAGAGGTTGGATTATGGAGTCAGAGAATTCCAGATCTGCAGTTTACTATCTGGGCGAACTTGTTCAAATGACTCTGACTAACTGAACGCCAGCTTCTTTATCCCCATGATGGGAAGAATATTAGTACTTGTTATTATTGTCTCACAAGGTTATGGAGACTCAAATGAGACAATGTATATAAAAATACTTTGTGAATAGGGTAATGAAAGGGGTAGACCCAAATAAATAACTTGTTTCCACAACAACTAATTGTCTTGGGCTAATGGTATCACTTGGCAATCAGGACAAGAAATTGTTTGACCCTGGATTTCTGTTCAACCATTTCTTTTCTGTCCGTTTTGGTAAGGTTTATGTAACTAATACTCTCATCTTTACCTAAACAATATGTGTGCCTATTCCTGAGGGTTTCAAGTTAGAGAGAAGCAATTTCAGTAACAACATAAAAACATACATGTGCTAGAGAATTTCCAAAGTCTCAAGTCTCTGGGCTTTAACCTGTGTCATTTGTTTCGTTTTGTTTTTTATTTATTTTTGGTTTACCCTTACACACTTTTTTCACTTGTGTAGTTCCTACATAACCTTCACAAATCTATTAAAATCATCCCTATTAAGTCTTCCCTGAGCCCCAATGCAAGTACAAATTCTACTTCCCCTATGATCCAATAGCATCTGTTTCCTGCTTCTACCATTGCACTCACCACATGGTAATTTAACTATTCACCTGTCTTTCTCTCTGCAGCCTGAGTGTGAGGCTCTGGAAGGCAAAGAACTTTGTTGAACTTATCTGTGTATACATAGTATCTAACAGTGCCTGACATATAGTTGACAATCAATAAATACATGTTGACTGGGATCCGCGGTTTGTAGCCAAGCAGACAAGAGAAATGAACTTGGAAAAATGAAAGGCAACTCATGTAGGGCAATATGTTAAACCAAAAAACAATGTGAGGAATAGATAAGCAATTTGTGGGATACTATTCAGTATCAACAAGGCTAAGTAGAAGAAAGATTTATTTTGAAGAGGATAGTTCATAAAAATATTTTAAACCAAGTAATACTATTAATACAAAGAGATGTTTGAACATTTTGAAAACTAAAATTTTTCAACAGTTTTTCTAAAACAGCTTCAAGCTTCAGGTTTCAACACCATACGTTAGTTGCATGTAATTCTTTTTTTCCCTTCAGAGAACCTTAGGGAAATATATTCTAGTTCCTGAATTTCATATGCTTCTTCCTCCACATGTCCTTCTCTGTCTGTGTGTCTCTCCAGGTCTTCTCTTCTTATAAGGACACCAGTTATTGGATTTAGAGCCAAAAGGGTCAACTCGATCCTTAACTAATTACATCTTCAAAGACCCTATGTCCAAATAAGATCACATTCTGAGATTCTGGGTGGATACGAATTTTTTAGGGATCCTATTCAAACCACTACATCATTGGAGACCAGAAGTGAGTCATGTTAATCTCTATATCCCAGCAACCTACACATTGCTAGGTACAGTTGATGCTCAGTAATTGTTCATTGAAGGAATGTTCCTTGGTCCTACCCTGCAGTATGCTCTGGGAATTTGTCACACTGGTCTACTTACTGAATCTTACAGAACCTACATTCATCAGTCTTTCTGTTCATGCTGGTATGCCCACATGGAATGTCATTTCTTCTTACTTTCCCAATTTTCAACTTCACCAGTGCCTACATCTCATGTTTTAATCCAAACCCAATATACCATATAGCCAAATACCACTGAAGGCAAATTTTAAAAGTGTATATATACATGCATGCATATATATATATACATCTACACATGTGTGAATATATATATAAATGGTCATTTAATATCCATTACCTAATAAGTAGAAAAAGAAAACTATTTTTTTATTATTTAAATCTCATTTCCAACAAAGCATTCTTGTTTGCTTTCACAAAAGAAAATTTGATGATATGTTACTAATTAGCTATATGTTTGGAAGGAGGAAAATCACTCATGGATACAATGTTCCTACTGAGACAAGCATATAACTGGGAAATAACAAATTATAATTCTGTTTGCAATTTTTGCAATGTATTCAACCACCCTACTATTATTTTTTACCTTTAAAATGTGAATATTTGAAAGTTTTCCAATATACTAAAGCTATTCTTTACAATTATAAAATAACAAGAGATTTGTAAAAAGGAAGCACTAAATTAACAATACTTCACCATGAAATATTTTTGTATCATTTTCTTTAGTAAGAATTTTAAGTTCTACTTTTTTCAATTTCTGGGGATATAGTTGTTTGTAAAGTTGGAAACATTTGTCCCCATGGTGTTCACTCACTTCTGTTGTCAAATAAAACTATCCATTACAAATATCCAAATGGCAGCATATTATTACTAAAATTCCTAGTGACATGAAGATTCCTTAATTAAAAATAGTGCCTTAGAACGTCTGCTTCTAACCATGATGGAATAAGTAGTAAAAGACTAGTCTTCCTGCTGTAAACAACAATAAAACTTGACAAAACACATGAAACAACTCTTTTCAGGTGTAGGACAACAGCAACATAGGACTGATTCCTGAAAGAAGAAAAACACACAAAGTAAAGCCTGTAAATGCCCTGGCTTTCTGCCTGAAGGAACTTTCCAGACTGGGGCACAGAGAGGTGAAGACAAACCAGAACATGACAGTTTTGCTAAGCTGACAATGCAGCGACCAGAGTCAGGGCTCTTGAGGCAGTTGGAATTTGCAGGGAACATACCCAGGAGAAGGAATCTAGGCAAAGAAGATCTTTCCGATCTCTAGAAAACTGCTAGGTCAGGCAAACACACACACACACACACACACACACACACACAAACAATGGGGAGCTATGAGCTGAATGGAAATTCCTAAGATTGCACAGTATTGGGAGACAAGAATTCTGTCCATCAAAAGCGGAGAGGTCTCACTGGACATAGCAGGCATGCAATTGAAACACCAAAAGCCCAGACATTAGTAGGCTACTCTAGCCCTAAAGTAAGGACTACCTTGAACTGGCCTTAATAAAGTTTAAAATCAAGTCTCAAAAGGATCATGGTGACCTACCAGTAAAGCAATACCTGGCAAAGCAGAAATCAACATTTTTTAAGGGTACTCTCAAAATCCAGACTTTCAAAAATGTAGCATACATGTTTTCTAACATCATTAAAAATGACTGGACATTTAATGAAGCAAAAACAGATGGCCAATAATCATGAAAGAAAAAAATATGCAATAGAAACAAACCCATAGATGAAAGAAATGTTTGAATTAACAGATAAGAATTTTAAAAGAGCTATAATAAATATCTTCATGGATTTAAAGAAAAATACTGATCCATTGATTGAAATGATTGGGAATCTCAGTAGAGAAATGGAAATTCTTTTTAAAAGATACAAATTTAAATTCTAGAATTCAAAAACATAACTGATGAAAAATTCACTTGCACTCAACATTAAATTGGAAACTTTGAAAGAAGAGATCAGAAAACTAGAAGATAGGACTATAGAAACTATTCACCTTAATGCATACTGATTTTTAAAAAACCTAAAAATAATAAACAAAGCTTCCATGACTGGTGGGAAAATATCAAAACAGTCTAACATACATGTAACTGAAGTTCCAGAAAAGGAGAAGAGAGATATGGAGGCAGAAAAAAATATTTAAAGAAATAAAGGCTGATTTTTTTTCCAAATGTCATTATTAAAAATAACCTACAGATCCAAAAGCCTCAAAAATATCAGATTCAAATTGCTGAAAGTCAAAGATAAAGAGAAAAATCTTACAGTATTCAGGGAAAAGCAATAAGGACAACAGTGAAAAAAAAAATCACTGATTTCCAATTATTAACAATGCATGCCAGAAAACAATGGAAGGACTTATTTAATGAGCTGAAAGAAAACCTATCAATACAGAATTCTATATCCAGTGAAAATATTGAAAAATTATGGTGAAATAGAAACATTTTCAATTAACAAAATCATAGAGAAATTGTCCACAGCAGATCTGCACTACAAAATATGTTAAAGAAAGTTATTTAGGTTGAAGGAAAATAGAACCTGGGGAAAATTTGGTCTTACATAATACAATTGTTTTAGCATATTACCTGATGGGAGTTATGGTAAGGCCAAAGGCAGGTTGAGAGAGAGACTGGAAGAGTTTGAAAGGTTATTCCTTGGGGGAGCAGAGCACACCTAAGCAGGGCCATAGAGAAAGGCACCAGGGTTGGCCATGAGGCAGGGAAAGAAGGAGGAGAAATGTGTATGTGTCTTTTATTGTAGCCTCAGTGGAAACATGCAGAGACAGAGCAAAGGTATGTTAGCATGAGATTGGCTAGCTATATTTGAAAATGGCACCCTCACCATTTGGAGATTGGCTATGCATAAGTAGATGGGATCAGAATTATCTAAGAGTAACAGATGCATAGGTAGGCATGGCCACCTGGTGGCACCTATAGATGTTAAAGCATCAATTTACACAAGCTACAAAATGTTGTCAATACATGAACAAAGAGCACCAGAAATGGAAAATATTTGGATAAATTTAAAGATTGAAATACACATTTCTTAATTTAAAAAAACATATTATTGACTGTTTAAAGAAAAATTAATAACAAAAGTAATATATATGTAGAAGTAAAATATATGACAACAAAAAAACAAAGGATAGGTGTGGAAAAATAGTACTGCAAGCTTTTTAAATTATACTTGAAGTGGTATATATCACTTGAAAATAGACTGTGATAAATTAAAACTCCATATTTTAATTCCTAGGAAACACTAAAAACAAATATATATCCAATAAATGATATAAAATGAAATACACACACAAACACAGAAATACTCAATTTGGAAGAACGGAAGAAAAAAAAAACAAAAAGAATAATACCACACCAAAAAAAGAGACAAACAAAAGAATAGAAAGATGCTAGATTTAATCCAAACATTTAATAATTAAATTGAACAAAAATGGTCTTAAACTCTCCAATTAAAAGGCAGGTATGATCAGACTGGATTTAAAACAAAACAAAATAAAAAATCAAACTACATGGTGTTTGCAAGATGTGGTGGTTTGGAGCTGTATGTATCCCAGAAAAATATGTTCTTAAAATTAATCCACTCCTGTGGATGTGAAGCCACTGTAAGTAGGACTTTTTGATGAGGTTACTCTAGTTACGGTGTGGCCCAACCCAAATAGGATGGATCTTCATCCTATTACTGGAGTCCTTTATTAGGGGTATGAAATTCAGATAGATAAGGGAGAAATCCACAGGAATTTGCAGCCAGACGCTGAATTCAACAGAACTCAGAAGAGAATGGAGAGACTACCCAGTGCATTGCCATGTGATAGAGGAACCAACTACCAGGGATTGCTGATAGCTGGCCTCAGCCTTTGGGAAGAAAGCATCGCTTTGGTGATGCTTTGATTTAGACTTTCTTTTAGCCTCAAAACCATAAGCCAATACATTCTCATTGTTGTGCCCAGTAAACATGCTTCTGCTCTCTAAAAAAA
>JAQZBX010060292.1:0-17318 GCA_029593785.1 Cabassous unicinctus | reverse complement strand
ATCTTCTCAAAGAACATGATTTGGGTTTATATAATTTTTCTAGTGCTTTCTTATTTTCAATTTCATTTAGCTCTGCTCTAATTTTTGTTATTTCCCTCTTTCTACTTCTTTTGCAGTTAGTTTGTTGCTCTTTCTGTAATTCCTCCAGATGAGCAGCTAGATATTTAATTTTACCTCTCTCTTCTTTTTTAATATAGGCATTTATGGTTATGAATTTCTCTCTCATTACAAATTTTTCTGCATCTTACAGGCTTTAATACATTGTGTTGTCATTTTCATTTGTTTCAAGGTAATTACTAATTTCTTTTGCAATTTCCTCCTTGATGCACTGATTATCTTAAGAGTGTGTTGTTTAACTACCATATCTTTGTGCCTAATCTGCTTCTCTGCCACTTACTGATTTCCAACTTCATTCCATTGTGGGCAGAGAATTTACTTTGTAAACTTTCAATCTTTCTGAATTTCTTGAGTGTTTTTCTATGACATACCATGTGGATTATTCTGGAGAATGATCCATGTGCACTCAAGAAGAATGTATATCCCACTGTATTTTGGTGTAATATTCTGTATATGTGTAGTAGGTCCAGATCTTCTAATGTATTATTCAAGGTCTTTGTTTCTTTATTGATTCTCTGTAAGATCTTCTGTCTAATGGTGATAATGGTGTATTAAAGACCCCCACTATAATTGTACGGGCAACTGTTTCTCTACTTTGTTTTTCCAATGTTTGCCTTATGTATTTTGAGGTGCCCTGGTTAGGTGTATAAAGGTTTATGATTGTTTTTTCTTCTTCATAGAATTTCCATTTTATTAGTATATAGCGTACACTGTCTCTCAAAAATAGTTTTGCATTTAAATTCTATTTTGTCTGATACAATGAAAAAAAAAAATACTACAAGTGCTGGAAAGGATATGGAGAAAAAGAACATTCATTGCCGGTAGGAATGTAAAATGGTGAAGCCACTGTGGAAGATAGTTGGCAACTCCTTAGGAAACTAAATATAGAATTACCCTATAGCAGAGTGATCCTACTGCAAAATAATTGAACGTAGGGACTCAAACAGTTATTTGTTCACCAAAGTTCATAGAAGCATTATTCACATTTTCCAAAAGATTGAAGCATCCCAAGTGTCCATCAAACAATTAATCAATGAACAAATATGGTATATACATAGGATGAAAATTATGCAGCTATAAAAAGGAATGCTACAACATGGATGACCTTCAGGATATAGTGCTGAATGAAAGAAGACAAGCATAAAAGGAAAAATATTGTATGATCTCACTGATATGATCTAACCAATATAAACAAACACATAGATTCCAAAAGTAAAATTGTTGTGGCCTACCAGAAATAACCCAAACGGCACTCTTGGGAGCAGGGACAAACCAAATTTTATTACGCGTGGGCCCAGAGGAGAGTTAAATCTCCAAAAAATCTGAGCGCCCTTTTCCAATATTCATAAGTTTATATAGGTACACTGAGCAGGCAAATTCCTGAGCAAGCGGGCAGGCAGGGTTACAAAAGCAAAGAAGCTAGGTTAGTTTATCTCTCTAAAAGCAGAAGGCCATTAGGGAGGGAAAAAGAGTCATTATCTGTATAGAGTTGTAAATTTCAATTCCAAGGGGCAGTCTGGGGTGCTTATCTTCCTAATGTGGATTCCAAGGAGAAAAGGGGAGGATGGAGGGGAGAGAGAGGCTAGGGACTGAAGGGAGTTTATTTTCTTAAAGCTGTGGGTTTCTGCTGAGGGCGGGGTTGGGGGTCCCGGTGCTTTCCTTATCATTCCCCCCTTTTGATGCCTTTATAATTCATTATGGGGCATCACTTGCTAGCATGGGGATCCTTCTACAGTCCCCAAGGGCTGATATTTAACACGAGGCATCACTTGGTGTTTTAGGGCATTTAAGCGGGAAGTGATGTATTGTGTTAGGTTACCGCAGAATGCATGGCCCAAAAATTAAGAGGAAAAAGACTGAGGCTATTACTGGCATAAATGACAAATTCCAGGAGAGGAGATACTGGAAGTAATTTCTGTTGGCAGATGCCTGGTATACATGGTTTAAATGGTCTTTGGCCCATTCCTTTAACAGGGCCACTTTGTCCCTGACTATTCCTGAGGAGTTTGCATTGAAACAGCATTCTTCCCCCAGGGCCTGACAGATCCTCCCGAACTAGCGGTGAGCAGGTCTAATCCTCGCCTGTTTTGCAAAACCACTTCCGCCAATGAGTCTATCTGGTCTTGCAAACTGTTGAGAGCCCCCGATATTTCTTCAAGGTCATTTGATGTTTCCTGAGCTAGTGTTTGTAAGCCTTCCTGACCAAGTGTGAGAGAAGCCCCCGCTACTGCTGCACTCCACACCACTCCTAGTTCTAAGAGTATCGGAATTGCCTGTATTGCTCGTTTGGCTCGGGAGAGCTCTCCAGGCAATTCATTTCCATACACCGAAAACGATGGTACCGGCCAAGCCAGGTAGCAGATGCCCTGGCCACCCTGGGGTAGGCACCGGTAAGCATTGGTGCCACAGACCCAGATGGTGGAGTTTACAGCGTATCGGTCAGGCTCATTGAGTGGGTGGGTCGTGTGACAGTTGGTCCTTCCAAGAGGGAGGATGGTTGAAGGAGACCTGGTAGATATGTTTTCATAGTTAGCCAGTTTTCTGGGGGTTCGGTTATGGGGACTGGGAGGGGCCTGGTTCCTGCTGCAGAGCTGTCATGGGTTAGGGGGTTTACATCCATGGGACAGGTACAGGGAAGATGGCTAGACTGGAGGAAGTGCATAGATAGCAGGAGGCAGCTATAGCAGGTCAAGATTTAATCAGGAGTTGGTGGAAATTTCGAACCTGGTTCAAAAGAACGTTACGGGGGGGCTGTTTTAACTTTGGCTTTTAGCATCTGGGCAGCTTTACTGATATTTTTCCTCAGGGATTTTTCTGGGGGTTGGGTTACCAGGATCAGTTGGACCAGTATGAGGTCTCCTGGGTCCGGCCCTGATGGGTTGTATATTCCGATTCCTAGTTTCAGTCTTGCCTGGGCTTTTAAAAAGGTATTTTCTGATCCGGTAGTTATGTTTAATGAGGTAAGTTTTATGGGGTTACAGATTTCTATGCCACACCCTGCCAGGCTGGGGATTTTCTGTAGGAGATATGGAGAAGTCTGTGGGACTCCCTTGCAAGGAACGGTGGCACCTACTAGCAAGCTCCAAGAACGGCAGACTCCTCCACCTTTTTGGGGGTCTCAGCAGAGGTATTTGTCATAACTCCCATAGCTGCAACCCCTACACCCTATTCTAGGGGCCAGTATGGGGTCATGGGGGTATGGGGCAACCAGCAAGGTGTAAGGAGTGTGATCTTGGATTGCCCTGCAAGCGTCAAATATTACAGAGGCTGAAGTTGCCCCTGCCGGGAACGGGACTGAAGCATTCAGCACGGATTGTTTGCCCCAGCTTTGACTTACTTGCAGCTGCCATAGATTTGGGGGATGGATATTGGCTCTTAGGGAGGGTGTGAGGAAGTAAAGGACAAGCAAGTTTAGTCACAGAAACATCCTACTATACACCAGTAAGCAATTGCAATTAGGGCTCTATTCACAACAGTCCAGTCTGCAGGGGCCACAGCAGTGAGTCCAACTCCAAATACCAAGGAAATCAGGCTGTATAAGCACAGGATCCACCAGGAGCAGGGGTCCATTCAGCCGGTGTTCAATGAGGTCGGTGCTCAAGGATCCCGGGTGACTCGCACTCTCAAGGGGTGGCCGGGTATGGGTTGGGCTGTCCAGCTGTCCTGTTCTTTATCGAGATGTGCCTTCTTGACTCTGGAATGATGGATCCAAGGGGCGATGCCTGCAACTTTAAGAGCAGTGGTAGTTACAAGGATTACAGTATGTGGACCTGTCCAGGGAGGCTGGAGGGGTTCTTTTTTCCAGTCTTTGACCCAGACTAGGTCCCCTGGCCAGTGGGGGTGCACCGGGTGTCCCAGGGGGATGAGATTCTGGGACAAGACTGTTTTATGTATTTCAGTTAGAGTTTTCCCTAGCTGCTGGAGAATGGAATCTTGGTTAGCCTCCCCCAGAAGTCTGAGATTTCCTCTGGATGCCCGGATAATTGGGGGTGGCTGCCCAAATAGAATTTCAAAGGGTGAATAGCCAGTGGGTCCTGGTGTGCACCTAACTTGGAGAAGGGTCAAGGGAAGTAGGTCTACCCAGGGGAGACCGGTTTCCTGGCAGAATTTGGCTAGGGTGGCTTTGAGGGTTTGATTCATGCCTTCAACTTTCCCTGAGCTCTGGGGCCTGTAAGTGGTGTGGAGTTTCCACTTGATTCCTAACATTTTTGCTAGCTCTTGGACTACAGCATCCATGAAGGCGGGAGCATTGTCACTTCCGATTGACAGTGGCAGCCTGTGTTGTGGAACAATTTCTCTAAGTAAAGCCTTAGTCACTTCGCTTGCCTTTTCAGTGTGAGTGGAGAATGCTTTGACCCAATCTGAATAGGTGCATATCATCACCAAAAGATATTTGTACCCCCAACTTGGTTTCACTTCCATGAAGTCTACTGTGATATCTTCAAAGGGGGCTGTTCCCATGTGCTGGACACCTGCTGAGTATGGGGGCCCTGCAAGGGGTTGTTTTTGGCACAGACTTGGCACTGGTTGCTGATGGTGGCACAGAGAGAAGTTAACTGGGCTATGTAGTAGTATCTTCCAAGCAGACTTCTAGTGCTGTTTTCCCTAGGTGGGTGAGTTGTTGGTATTGCTGGATGAGGGCATGAGCAGCTCCCTTTGGTACAAAAATCTGGTTATCCAGGAGCAGCCAAGCTCCTTTGGGGGTTTGGCTTCCCCCTTCTCTTTCAGCCCACTCTTGTTCTTCTCGGGTATAGCTTAGTTGATCAGCCTTTTGTCCTAAGCGGGAAAGTTGCAGTGTTAATACTGGGACTTCTATTCCGTGGGTTCCTTCAGCCGCTTGCCTTGCTGCTTTGTCAGCTAACCTGTTTCCTTGAGTGACCATATCCACTCCTTTTTGATGTCCCTGGCAGTGGATGATGGCGACTTTGTTTGGTTTCCAGATTGTTTCTAACAGCTGGAGAATTTCTTCTTTGTTTTTTATTTCTTTTCCCCCTGCGGTTAGGAGACCTCCTTCTTTATAAATTGCCCTGTGGATATGAATGGTAGCAAATGCATACTTAGAGTCAGTGTAAATGTTTACCACTTGCCCTTGCCCGGCAGCTAGCTACAGGGCTCAGACCAGTGCCCAGAGCTCTGCCTGTTGTGCAGACCAACCCCACAGTAGAGACACTGCTTCTACCACCCATTTGGTAGTGGTGACTGCATACCCAGCAAGCTTTTCCCCATTTTTAACAAGACTGCTCCCATCTGTAAATAGTGTCTGATCTGGGGAAGGGAGCGGTTTCTCCTGGAGTTTGGGGCAACTGGCATAAACCTCTTCTGTCACTTCAATGCAGTCGTGTTCTGGGGCCTCTTCCTCTTCTGGCAAAAAGGTGACAGGGTTTAGACTGCACACCACTTCTATTGTCACTCTGGGGTTTTCACAGAGTAAACCTTGATAATGTGTGAGCCGGGGATTCGATATCCACCAATGTCCATGTGAGTTCATTAGGGCAGTGACTGCGTGAGGCACCATAACGTGAATGGCCTGTCCGAGAGTTAATTTGTCAGCTTCTTTGACAAGGGTCACGGTTGTTGCTAAGCCTTTTAGGCAGGGTGGCCACCCTGCAGCCACAGAGTCCAGCTGTTTGGAGAGGTAAGCAATAGGTCTTTGCCAGTGGCTGACTGTTTGTGTGAGAACCCCCAATGCTACTCTCTTCTTTTCATGCACGAACAGGTTAAAGTTTCGAGTTACACCTGGGAGCCCCAAGGCAGGACTCGGCTGAGTAGTCTTTTGATGTTTTGAAAGGCCCCCTGTTGAGCTTCTCCACAGGCAAGAGGCTCTTTTTCCCGACCCACCAGAGCTTCCTAAAAAGGCTTGGACATTGCTGCAAACCCGGGAATCCAGATGGGGCAGAACCCTGCAGCCCTGAGGAACTCATGAAGCTTTCTTTTTGTGGTGGGGGTAGGGATGGTGCAGATCACTTTCTTTCATTTGGGTCCCAGCGTCCGGTGCCCTTGCGTGATGCTGAACCCCAGGTACGTGACCTGCTGTTTACAGATCTGAGCCTTCCTCCAAGACACTTTGTACCCAGTCTGTGTAAAAAGTTGTAGGAAAGTCTGGGTCCCTCTCCAGCAGTCTTCTTCCATTTCACTGGCAAGCAGGAGATCATCTACAAATTGTAAGAGAGCACACCTCAGTTTTCCCTGGGGTAGGCAGCCAGATCTGCTGCCAAAGCTTCCCTGAAAAGGGTAGGGGAGTTTTTGAAGCCCTGTGGGAGCCAGGTCCAGATTAACTGAGTTTTCTGCTGGGTTTTGGGATCTTCCCATTCAAAGGCAAACAGAGGTTGGCTCGTGGGGACCAGCTGCAGGCAGAAGAAGGCATCTTTCAGGTCCAGGAAAGTGAACCAGGCAGCTTCAAGCGGCAGCTGTCCTTACAGGGTGTACAGGTTGGGAACAACCTGATGTAAGGTGAGAGTGATGTTATTAATGGCTCGTAAATCCTGCACTGGTCAATATCTGGTCCCATCTGGCTTTTTTATTGGCAATAATGGGGTGTTCCAAGATGACTGGCATTCGATTAGGATCCCCTCTCTCTTTAAGCGGTCTGTATATTCGGCTATGCCCAATTGTGCTTCGTGGGGGATCGGATACTGCCTCTGCTGCACCGGGATTGCTCCAGGCTTCAGGTGGATGATGATGGGTGCATGGTTCCGTGCCATTCCCGGTGGGGTTTTTTCTGCCCATACTTGGGGAAAAAGTTCCAGCAGTTTTTCCGGATTCTGACCTGAACTTTCTTCTGCATGAAGTCTCCATTCTTCACTTCGGGGCACGGTGATGAGAAGAGTGAGGCCGGTCCCAAGGCTTAAGCTTGCTGGCCCTTCAGGTTTGAAGGTAATCTCGGCCCCCAGTTTGGTTAAGAGGTCCCTACCAAGCAGGGGAACTGGACATTCAGGCAGGTACAGAAATTCGTGAGTTACTTCGTGACCACCGAGGTGGCAAGTTCTTGACTGACAAAAATGCCATTGGTTTGACTGGTCCCCAGTTGCTCCTATGATATTAGCAGTTTCTCCACTAAAGCGGGTGATGGGGGTTGGATCACAGAATGTTCAGCACCAGTGTCCACCATGAAATTCATTGACTGGCCCCCCACTTGTAATTTGACCATGGGCTTGTGGGGGCCAAGTTCCAGTGAGCCCGGTCGCCCCTATTCGGGGTTAAGTCCTGCCAGCCCGAGCAAATGGTCTTGGGGCTCAGGTCAGTATTTCCTTTTAGGGATGTTCCCTCTATGTGCCTGAGTCTTTTGGGGGCACTCATTTTTCCAGTGTCCACTCTCTTTGCAGTAAGCACATTGGTCTCTGGCCAGTGGCACCCTTCTGGCACTTGTCCTCCCTTTTCGAGGTGGTCCTTCTCATCTGGTGGGGTCAGGATTTCCTAAGGCTGCTGCTAGTAGGAAGGCTTGATGTTTTATTCACTTCTTGGCTTCTCATTCAGTGACTTCATCTCAATTGATGAATACTTTGTTGGCAACTTCCAGTAGTTGAGAGATGTTCATGCCTGCGAACCCTTCTAATTTTTGGAGCTTTCTTTTAATGTCCATTGCCGCCTGTGCTACAAAAGCGGCCTTCACCGTCCTCTGGTTTTCCGGAGCTTCTGGGTCAAAAGGAGTGTAGATCCTGAAGGCTTAACAAAACCGTTCATAGAAATCTCCTGGAGACTCATCGGGCTTTTGAGTAACTGAAGTCCTCTTTGTCATGTTTGTGGGTCGTTTAGCCCCCTCTTGGACCCCTTGGAGGAGCACTTACCAGTATTGCTGGAGCACAGCCAGTCCCTGTTCAGTGCTGAAGTCCCAGTTAGGCTGGGTTTCTGGTGCCGCTTCTTGTGTCCAATCTTCCAGGTTTAAGACACCAGTAGGGGCCTGCTCTTGCAGCCACTTTCAGGCTTTCATCAGAATTCGTTGCCTCTCCTCCGTGTTAAATTAAGTCAGGAGGAGTCGGCAGCAATCATCCCAAGTAGGACGGTGGGTTTGTAAAATAGATTCCATGAGATGAATAAGGGCCTGGGGTTTTTCCGAGTAGGAGGCGGCGTGGTGCTTCCAGTTTAAGAGGTCTGTAGTTGTGAAGGGCTGGTAGTATAATACAGGCTTCCCAGGTTGGATGGTCCCATTTTCACCGATCTGGGCCGGACCCTGTGTTTCATGGAGGGACACCTGTAATGCGGGTTGTGCCGACCAGAGTCTCCTTGCTAGTGGAGTTGCAGGGTTTTCCTCAGAGGGGGTCAATGTTCCCAGAGGGGCTGAAGGTAGAGGTGTTGCAGGGAGATCTGCCTGTAGTCCTGGGCTAGGAGGAGAGACTGAAGGTTGGGGAGTTTCTGGGAGATCTGCCTGAGCTCGCAGATCAGGAGGAAAGGCTAGGCTAGAGTGTCCAGAGCATATGGCGGTGGGGGTGGTGGTGGTGGGTCCTCCTCCGAGGACCCTTGATGAATGACTGGCTTCCGGAGCCCCGTTTCCTGTGCAACCAGGACCCTCCTCTGTCCCTTTTTTCCAACGCACAATCGAACCCAAGGGGGCAGAGTCTGGGCTATGTCCAGCCAAGAGTCGATCTAGGGAAACTGATTGGGGTGGCCAAGATTTCCTGTGACCACCAGCCACACTGCATGGACCCTGGCTATATTCAAGGTCCCTTCCAAGGGCCAGTAGATATTAAAAGTGGGTCACTCTACTTCACATAAGGCTCCGAGGATGCCGGGGTTGATCTGGATGCCATAATCTCCAGAAAAACCCGTCTTGAAATTTTTGAGCACGCAGTTTAAGACAGTAGGTTTTGACTGTGATGTGCCCTTACCCTGTGTCAGTGGCACAAGACAGACAAAGGAAGAGTGCCTCTTTCAAGGCCACTCAGATACCCACCTGTCTGCGTCTCTCACGAGACCTTAGGCTCGTCTTAGCTAAGGTGCCTGGGCAATTTCCAGGTGAGCCGTTGTGCCATATGACGTAGCCACGGAAACAGGTTGGGGCCCACACTGGCTCCATAGCATATGTCCAGGAGTCACAGACTGGTACAGCAGGCGCAAGCCCCTACCATCCACATTCATTCACACAGTCATTCAGAGGTTATGCAGTCCCTCCCACAGGGATTGCCCTATTCTGGAATCTCGGTACTTGAGATTTCAGGAGGTGATCAGTCTCCTCTTCTGTCCGGAGACGGGCCTGACTGGGGGCTTGGCACTCGAGGCCTTACCTTTCAGAAGTCTTCTGGCACTGTTCAGTCCACCTCCCCACTGAGTCAGGCCAGGGTGTAGGGATGCAGCCTGTGGGGATGGCCTCAGAAGGAGGTCCCGTCAAGAGGACAGGTGGCACCCACTACTTTCGCTTGGAGATTGCCATTGGCCGTGACCGTCAGCCCCAAGCCAGAGGCACAATGGACCTGCTCGGTTGAGTTTCCCGCTCAGGGAACCAAATGTTGTGGCCTACCAGAAATAACCCAAACAGCACCCTTGGGAGCACGGGCGAACCAAATTTTATCACCTGCGGGCCCAGAGGAGAGTTAAATCTCCAAAAAATCTGAGCCCCCTTTTCCTATTTTCTTAAGTTTATATAGGTACACTAAGCATGCAAATTCCTGAGCAAGCAGGCAGGTGGGGTTACAAAAGCAAAGAAGCTAGGTTAGTTTATCTTTCTAAAGCAGAAGGCCATTAGGGAGGGAAAAGAGTCATTATCTGTATAGAGTTGTAAATTTCAATTCAAAGGGGCAGCCTGGGGTGCTTATCTTCCTGACATGGATTCTAAGGAGAAAAGGGGAAGTTGGAGGGGAGAGAGAGGCTAGGGACCTTGGGGAGTTTATTTTCTTAAAGCTGTGGGTTTCTGCTGAGGGCGGGGTTGGGGGTCCCCGTGCTTCCCTTATCAATTCAAGGTCAGGTTTCTTGAATTCCTCTAAATTAGGTGAATAAAGATATTTTTAAGGTGGTTCAATGTTGGGTTTAGGTCCACCCTACTCCCAAGAATGCTGTATTAAGATACTTGTTGTGAGCTCATCAACTTTGATTTTACTCATCTCATTTCTTTGTCTTTTTTTTTTCTTTCAATATTTTAAAAGATGCTTATATTACATAAATGTTACACAAAAATTATATGGATTCCTATGTTCCCCACTTCCCACACCTCCCACAACCTCCCACATAAACATCTTTCATTAGTGTGGCACATCACCTGCAATGGATATGCACATCCTGGATCTTTGCCACTAAGTGTGGATCATAGCTCACATTGTAGACCATACTTTCTCATTTCTTAATAGGCTTTTAAAGATGTTCACCCTCCTGGAATGAGTCCCTTTACTCTATGCCTTATTTTCCTCATTCTTTTGTGAATTAGATTAGCTATCTTTGCTTTCAGTTGTTTAAGTATAAGTTTTCTCTTAAGAAATGGCTCTGGAGCTGTTGGCTTTACCTCATGCAGCTCAAAAGCTAAGAATACTTTGGAAGCAGAATCTGCACCAACAAGTTCTTTTAGCTGGGATCCTAAAGCTAGAGGCTATGCATCTTACTGGCAAGAATTCAAGCTTGGTCCATCTCTTACTTTGATTTCATTTATTACAGATAATAATGACCAAAATATTGTATGTTTTCCTTTTACCTTGTTAGTTTCCATTTCCTTATACATCCAATGAACCAACTCACCAATAGTTGTTTCCATCATCTCTAAATTCCATTGGTAACTTTTATCTCAACTAACTGATCCAAGCACAACTGCTGTTTCATACCTACCATGTCCCCATGATCCCCAGGAATCAAATAATTCTCATCCCTGTCCTTTCTTCCTTTCTTTTTTCAAACCACATATTTCAGTAAGTCAGGGTTGTTCTAGTGAATCTTACTTTTCCTGACAACAGCTGCAATGGGTGTAGTCTGGGAGGGGCCCACATGTGAATTTTCCAGTTCTCCTCTGTCCATGGAGTCATGGATTGTGTTCATTGTTCCCAACCAACAGTGTGGCAGTAATATCCACAGCATATTGCCAACCGAGAAAGCTCACCCAAGCCTGTGGTGTCCAGTGTTTTTACTGAAGCTTTATAACATACTGCCTTTGTAGCTGAACTTTAGTCTTCAGCCCCTCTCATAGGTAAAATAAGACTTCACCTTAAGCCCCCATCATAAACCTCATTGTTAGACTCTCTGGTGTCTCTCTGTTAGCCAAATCCCCCAGGCAAACAAAGACTTCTTTATCAGGCAGGACATTTCATGAGAGTAAATTTCACCTCCTGTTAGCCAAAGGTAAAGGCAAGACCTCTGTTTAGTTAAAGTTAATTTTTCACTGAACACACACATTTTTCTGGATGCTAAAGAGGGTATATACACACCTAGATAAAGATGATTTCATGGATCAGTGGGTGAATATTTGAAGGAGACCGTCACAAGTTCCCTGAGTTCTTTTTGCTCAGTGCAGAGAATTGGTAATGCTAGGGAAAGAGTTTCTTAAGCCAACAGAGGTCTGGAGACAAAGTCTCAAATCAGTGTCCTTGAACAGCAGAAGTAGTAACATTATATTGGCTTGTGTAGTGGGGGAGTTCAAGATTGACAGGTGGGGAGAGGTTGCGTCTTGTGCATGCTCTAGCACTACATGCTTTAATGTGTTTGGTCATAGATTCGATGTACCGAAAGTGGCATCTAAATCCAACCCAGAGATGGAGAGATTTACCAGTATAAAGAGCTAAAGTTCTGCTAAGTTCATTCTACACTGCTGTGTTTGCTAAAAACTGGCAAGGCCTAGTTTGTGGGTATGTAGATTTTATGGTTGGCTTCTGACCACAGCTGTATTTCTGTTTGGTTATCTATGGCTACAAAGCTAAGATTAGCTTAATAAGGACTAACAGAGAAAGACTGAAGTTGGTTGGAGGTACTTCTTACAAGTGGTCCTTATATAAATAATTTTTCTGCCCTCTGTACTTTAATCTTACTTGTTTGGTCCCAGGTCATCTTGTTTTGGAGAGCTCATGTAGTTTCCCTTAGTCCACAAACAGTACCTTTTTTTATTTTAGATAATTAATTTTTTTTTTTATTTTTAAAGAAGCTTTAGATTACATAAATGTTGCATAAAAAATATAAGGGATCCCCATATGCCCCTCTCCCTCCCCCTCCCACACTTTCCAACATTGACAACATCATTACATTTTTACATTGGAAGAAACCATACTGAAGTATTGCTACTAACCATGGGTTATAGTTTACCAATCTTTTCTTCCCTTTCAGAACACTACTGACCCTACAAGGCCAAGTCTTCACCTTGATCTTCTGTAGAAGTTCAGATCAATATGAGGCCATAGTTGTCTTCACTTCTTCCTGCCTTCTGATGGTAACAATCCTGTTCATGAAACCACCTTCTCTGACCCATCTGACCCCATTCCCAATGTTTCTCAGATTATGGTTCTTTTCTAGACTATGTTATCTCATAATCTGAATATTGTATCTGAAGGGTCACATGGTACCAGGATTCTGCATAAGGAATTTGGGAAAGGGAGTTATTGGCTGCTGAGACCTATGCACTATTTACTACTGTTAACAGATTGGATTTATCAACTTGGATGTTATCAGATAAGATAAATCTGAGCTTACTTGATAACATGATCCGATCTGATTAATCTTCTGCAAAAAGAATAACTTTCCAAAAGATAAATACACAACTCTCACACAAATATATAGACTGAACATCTGATAATAATTGATTCAACAAATCAACAAACGAAACAACAGGGTGTTATGACTGTGTCATAGTATATTTGAGTTAAGAAACGGGGCTTTTATAATGGGAAATTCACACTGAGATAAGTTTACTGGTTTTTCAATTGTTACATTGGCTGTTGTCTTTCTTTTCAGTTAGAATCAAATATGATTGGTTTTCTTATTTTTATACTGGACAGAAGTTATTTGCATCTTAAGAAGACTAAAATGGACATACATATTAATATATAATTTCACAGATTCTGGGCCCAAATCAATAGCAAATGACAAGTATAACATAAGTACATTCTTAAAAAGAATTAAATAATTTTTAAGCAGGCCCAATAAATGATGCCCCAGTCTGACACTGAAAACACTTTTCACCCTCACTTTACCTTAATTTCTGTTTCAGGTGATTTTTTAATAACATTCAGGACAGAATCAATATAAACATTGATTTAGAGACATTGTTTTTTAGTTGAAATGATTACAATGATGATGATAATATTCCAGGTGATTTGCATGTATTTCATTTAATATTTCCAGTAATTCCATGTTAGGAAATTTATTATGCATATTTTATAGAGAGGGATATGATGCTTAAGTAAAATAAAACAATATAAGGACATTTTTCACACCATATGACGACTCAACCTCTCTGAGATTGGTGATTGCATCAGAGGCTTTGCATTTTTATGATATGGTACCTCAGCATTTTTGGCCCTATTGTTAGGTCCCTGATACCTGCTTATACAAGATAAACAGCTAGTCCCTCACTTTAAATTTAAATACACACTCCTCAATCCCCACTCTTGCTTCACCAACTACTATAGCTTCACCCCTATAACAGTATAAAGGCTCAGTCCCCAGGTCCACTGTGTCCCGCTTGTTCTGTACCTGCTTCATTGAGCCTATGCTCTTGATGTGTTTCTCCCTGTGACCCCGTGAAGGGTGCTACCCTCTCTGTTCTAGGACCTGTTAAGTACTAATAAACTTTTATTTCATACATCTCTAGTCTCACCCATCCTTGCTGCCTCTGACTACCCATATAAAGAAACCTTCAATACATTGCTCATTGCTGATGGTTATCCAAGGTCATCAAACAGGTCAGGACTAAAGAAAAATTTAAAAACAAACAAATAAACAATAAACTAAGGCAAAACTAACCACCCATAATTTGGAATTAAGTTTTAGGTAATCAAAGCAGTGAAACACAGCTCAAGATAGAGTCAAAATTCCCCTTGAACTAAGTTACTTAAGGCAGAGGTTCTCAAGTATACTATCTGGATCAGTTGTGTCAGCATGACCTGGGAACTTGTAGGAAATGCTAATTCTCAGGTTGTACCTTGGAATATACTTAATAAAGAATGTTGCATATTTCCAACTATCTTTGCTTAGCAAGTACTCTGGGTGACTCAGATGTTTTCCAGCATTTGAAATCGACAAATTTAAAGTGATTTAAAATATTGTGGAAAGATGGTGATGAACTAACAAGCAGAGCTGAAAACTCTCAGAAAAACAATGGAGAAAGAAGCAAAAGCAGCCTGAGAGGCCTGCTTTGGGGGTCAACAGGCCAGGACAGTGCTACACAACTCCAAGGAGGGTGTGGGACAGAAAGAGGAAGAAGCTGAAATAACAAACATGAGTTACCAAGCCCCCATGGCAGCTGGGAGGGACTCCCCTTCCCCACCCCCAAGATACTAAGCTGGGGTAAAACCTCTGGCTCACTGCAGCCAACTGAGAGGGGAATACAGATCTTCCTTCCTGTCAGCTGCTTCCAGGGAAAAGGAAAGGGAGGTCTGTGTGCTTTTCTTCAGTGAATTCAGCCCACAGAGCCCACTTTAAATCTCCACTCTGGGGATTCAACACAGGAACACAGGAAAGCTGATACTGAAACACTGCAGTGGAAAGGTGCATTAACTAGTGCCATTTGCTGGCCACTTTTTAAATTGCAGGGACAAAAACTGTTCACGCTCTCTGTATTAAATGCCTGGGAGAAAATCTTTGCCCCATTAGTGAGTCCCTGACCTGATATTGAAAACTTAAGCTGAGCAATTTTATAGACTGAGAATAAGTTGAAATAAATATCAAAGAAAAGTTGTGGAAAAAAGTTATAGGCAAGAGAGAGAAATTAGCCATCAGAGTAAATTTACCAACAGATTCAGATGCCTAAACATCACCAAAAAATTACAAGCTATACTAGGAAACAAGAAGAGATGGCCCAGTCAAAAGAAAAAACCAAATATCTTGAAGAGGTACAGGATTTAAGACAATTAATCAGTGATAATCACACAACTCTACTAAATCACTTCAAAGAATTTATAGAAAATATCACTAAAGAAATAAGGGATATTAAGAAGACACTGGGAGAGCATAAAAAACAATTTGAAAGCCAGCAAAGAAAAGTAATAGACCTTATGGGAATGAAAGACACAATGGGTGAGATTTAAATACATTACAGGCACATAGGAGCAGTTTTGAATTGCTTGAACATAGAATTAGTGACTTCAAAGGCAGAACATCTGAACTGGAAAAGGTAGGAGAACAGAAAGAGAAAAGAATGGGGGAAAAATGGAACTGAATCACAGGGAATTGAATGATAATGTGAAACACACAAACGTTTGCATTATTGGTGTCCCAGAAGAAGAAGAGAATGGAAGAGTGGCAGAAGGAATATTTGAAGAAATAATGACTGAGATCTTTCCAAACCTTATAAAGTACATAAATATCAATATCGAAGGACAATGCACCCCAAACAATAAATTTGAATAGACCTACCCTGATAATCACAAATATCAGAAATAAAAAGAGGTTTCTGAAGGTTGCAAGAGATAAGCAAAGAATCACATATAAGAGAAATTCCATAAGATTAAGTAAAGACCTTTCATCAGAAACCATGGAGGAGAGAAGAAAATGCTATGATGTATTTAAGGTACTGAAAAAGAAAAACTGCCAGCCAAGAATTCTGCATCCAGCAAAGATGCCCTTCAAAAATGAAGGTGAGTTCAAAGTCTTCACAGGCAAACAAAAACTGATAGAATATGTTACCAAAAGACCGGATTTGCAAGAGATACTAAGAAGAGCTTAGAAATGAAGATTAATATGAAAGGTAAACTAAAGGATAAGAAAATAGAAAATAGAATGGTATGACAACAGAGAACTGAAGGACAAAATGGATGAAGTAAGTAATGCCTTTACAGTAATAACACTGAATGTCAATGGATTGAACTCCCCAATCAAAAGACATAGACTGATAGATGGATAAAAAAAATGTTGTCTACAAGAGACCCACCTCAGACTTAAGGACACAACCAGGTTAAAAAGGAAAGGTTGGAAAAAGATATTCCATGTAAACAGTAACAAAAAAAGAGCTGGAGTAGACCAGATAAATGTAAAATAACAATATAGTATATGAACAAAAATTTCTCAGTGCAACTAGCTCATTGTTCCTGTGATCAGAGTTCTGCAAGTTTCTTCAGGCAAAATAAACCTTGGCTTTTAATTTAAAAGTACTGAAGAAGAGATATATTTTTGGATACTTCATTTCTAGTCAACCATTTCTTATGCATATTCATTAATTAAAATAATCTATCTGGATCAATTATGATTTAGCATGGCTACTGTTAAAAAAGATTTTGAGTTTTTCTGCTTGATAAAACTGTGAGTTAGCATACTGTTATCTGCTGTAATTCATTACTATAAGATGTGAAGAATTTTCAAATGAGAATTTGATTATCCAGTAAGAATAATGGCCTAAATGGAAATTAAATAACTAAACCAGTAATTTATTTCATTCTTAGAGAATATTAAGTCCAATAGTTAGAGCAGTAATAAAAAATTAGAATTATATTATAATTAATTTCTATTATATTAGAGTTATTTTTTACACTTATAAATATTTGTTGCTATACATTCTATTTCTTATAATTGATTACATTAGATCTAACCTGGCCTTCCACTCTCTTTTAAAATTTATAAATTCTTTCAATCTCTTTTTCTATTTATTTTACAATAAAGGTCTTTTTAACAGCTAAAAAAGCTAGTGATTGTACACTTCGGATAGAACCTATGGTATGTAAATATATCTCAATAAAACTGCTTAATAAATAAATAAATAAATATGCAAGTATAGCCAGAAATAGGAGCTATGTATGTACAGCAGGGGAAACGAAGAGATTGAGAGGGGAGGATTTTCCTTGTTTGTTTGTTTGTCTGTTTTTTGTTTATTATTATTATTGAAATAAGGAAAATGCTTTAATAATGATTGAAGTGATGAACGCACATCTCTGGGATTATACCAAATGTCATTGATTGTACAGTTTGGATAAGCTGTATGCTTTATTTATATGTATCAATGAAATTGATTTGTTTAAAACAATAGGGTGGGTGGTAAAAAAACACACAAAATATAAGATATGGCCTATAGTTATAGTAATATTTTGACAATGCTCTTACATATTTTGTAACAAATATATCACAACAATGCAAGTTGTTGGTGGAGGAGTTAT
>JAQZBX010060291.1:0-17340 GCA_029593785.1 Cabassous unicinctus | reverse complement strand
TGCTGTGAGGTCTTGCTGCATCAGCCCACCGCGCTGCGTGGGCCGGCCTGCCCTCACAAGGAGGCCCTGGGAAGTGAGCCCGGGGCCTCCCATATGGTAAACGGGAGCTCTATCCATTGAGCAACACCCGCTTCCCGTTCCCTCGGTATATTCTAATTGCTTGATTTGAGGCGTGACTCATCACGGGCAGGGATGGGGCATCTGTGGACTTCTCTGTAATTACACCCTGCCTGGCACGCAGCACATGGCGTTCTGTCTGCTCTGGGGCAGTCAGTACCGAGGCCTCTGCCCAGCATGGCCTTTGGGGGCTCCTCCACCGTCCTCTGAGAGGGCCTGACATCAGCTGGAAGGCCGACTGCTGTCTTTTCTCAAAGGACGGATGTTTCCAGACAGTACAGCGCAAAGGAGGGGCGTCTGAAGCCTTGTTGAAGGGACCGGATGCAAACCCCACTGTCCAGCCAGTGCCAGGCTGCTCTGCCCCGATGCCCAGGCAGCGTGGGCTGGTGGGCTGGGTGAACAGAGCGGGGCAGCCTCCGCCTCCAAAGGCCTCTCCTCAGGTTGGGAACAGCAGGCTGTGAGGAGACTCACGGCAGGGGGGAGGAGCCACACGTCATGAGGGACTTGGGTTCAGAGCCCGTTCTGCCACCAGACAGGCCTGGGACTAGACAAGCCGCACCGTCGGTAGGCTGCTGGCTCCTCTGACTTAAGACGCCCACCTGACCCCTGCAGCCTCTCTCTGGGCCTTGCACAGCCCCCAGAACTTGGTGAACACTCAAGGGGAAAAGGGTGTCTCTGAAAGAACAAAGCTGTTTTGATTACTCTGTGATTTCCAAGACACCGAGCTGCACAAGGTGGCACGTGCTCAGACCAAATGGCAGAGTCACATAGCACAGGCCACAAGGGCTCCCGGGAGAAAGCACCAGTGGCTGAAGAAACCAGGAAGGCTTCTTGGAAGAGTTGGGCTCTATCTCAGAGAACAGGGCTCCCAGGAGACAAAGCCACGGAAGCCAGGCTGCCAGGAGCCTTGGGATAAAGACCATAAAGCCAGCGGGCAGCGCAGCTCTGGCAGAGCAGGGGAGTGGGGAGAGGGTCTGGCTCGGTCTGGCCTCCTGCCACACGTGCACAAAGCAGGAGCTGCAGGCCCGCTGGCTCTGGGAGAGGGGAGGGGAACCCTCCAGGCAGGTCTGGCTGGAACATGGGCAGATGGGCAAGGTATGCCAGGCCCTCCCTCCACATGGGAGGGTTCTCCCAAGAAGGGTGAGCACGTCTGAAGTCCTAGCATCGAGCCCTTCATTAGCTTCGGCCCCAGAAAGAGCGGAAGCACCCTCCTACCCTCTCCCCCAGGCACCAGGGATGACTTTGAGAGTCCAGGAAGCAGTCCAGGAGGGGAAAGGGGAACCCAAGGAAGACCCTGTGCCTCTAGGTCACTGCCCACCAGGGAGGTGGGCTTGCACTTGGAACTAGAGCTTTATGGGTGAAAGTCAGTGTGGGGCCTCCCAGGGCCTCCCCCGTTTCCAGTCCAAGTCCCTTCCTTCAGAAGCAGGGAAAGCCACCTTGTGCACCTACTGCACGCCATGACCGAAGGGGACTCCAGTGCTCACGGCCAGCCATGCCCCTGCTGGAGACCCTTTGGGGAATGAACTCCCGAGGAAGGCCCCCACTCCACTGGTCACCTCCACACAGCACCCTCTTCCACGTCTCCAGAGTGTGTCCCTGCCGGGCAAGAAGCTCCCACCCCACTTGAGTCTGGATGCCAGGTGTCCCTGGCCCAAGGGGCACCAACAGGGACACTGGCTGGGACTGACCTTCTCAGGGAGGGCTCCTCCCGCGGAGATGAGTACGTGCACCCCATGGTTCTCACTCCCAACTCCAAGACTGGAGGAAAAAGGAAGGTCATGGCTCCCTCTTGGAAACCGGCAGGGGGCCAAGCTCTGCCCACCCTCCACTCGGTGCAGGCGGGGCCATGGCAGCCTGGGCCTCTGAGCTCAGAAAGTGCTGCTGGACGACCCACAGGCCTCTCAGAATCTCTGCCGAGCCCCAGCCTGCATCTGTCCCCACAAGCTTGAGAGCACGGCAACATCTGGCACTTCCAGCAGGGAGGAATCGGGGCTGGAGACTGGAACCTCCCGTGATGCCCTGCGGTTTGGGCACACACCCCTCCTCCTTCTGCATGGTCGAGGGAAGGAGAAAACCTTTCCAACCCCACTCGGGTCTCCTTGGTAACTGTTTATATCAGAGCCCTTTCCCCCTCCCCTCCCCCTCCCCCACGTTTTAGAAAAAGGAGGAAGGCGTGTGGGCTGAACGCAGCTCTGCTAGACACAAGCAAGCAGTTGTGCAGGTTGCTATGGCAGGGCTGCTTCTCCATGAAGAAAGCCAGAGCACGTCAGGGTCACACGAAATTAGATCAGGTCCCTGTTTTCCTCCACGCAAAAGAATCATGGGCGAACGGAGCCGAAGACACAGGAGGGCAAGCTACAGCTCCTCCTAGCCCGTGACACCTGGGAGCACACTTCTTGCCACAAGATAAACTCATCTTAACCTCCCATCACGTGCCTGGGGGGGAAGCTTCCAGCTGTTGAGATGCTGTGCTTTAAGGAGCATCCCTTCAAAGGCACCCTAGTATGAGAAGTCACCAGCAAGCCTGGGTCTCTGGACTGAGCAGAGGCAGCAGCTGGCCCAGGCTTGGAGCCCAGAGACGACGCGGCTCCAGAATGGAGCGCAAAAGGTTCCAATTAGGGCTCTCCGCTCCTAAATTGGGAGCAGGAGTCTCTCTGGTTTGGGCTTTAGAAGTCAACTGCAGTCCACCATGTCAGGAAAACCAAAGAGAGGGTATATGAAAGTACTGAGTCACTTGGACAGAGATGAACCAAAATGTCCCAGGGGTGATTCATTTTGTTTCCAGTCCCAAACAACACTGAGAAGGATTTCTGAAAACTGCAACCCAAATTTAATTTTCTGCACAGCGGAACTGATTTCTTCTGGGACTTTCCCTCGCCCTCGGCCACATACGGGGAAGTTGCTTGGAATGGCTGGAAGCTAGCGCCTGGCAACCAAGTTCTCCAGGCCCCATGACAACAGGCACCCAGGGTCAGAGAGAAAGGAGAAGAGCTGACACGGTCACACGGTCACCGTGTAGAGCCGTGGTGAAGGCCGGGGGAAACAGGAGGGCGAGCCGGCGCAAGAGGCGCTCTCTCAAAGGCAGCAGCCCTTCCACACAGCGGGGCACTCTCTCCGCAGGCTGGGCAGAGCAGTCTCACAGCCTGGGGCAGAGGTGAGTAAACTGAAAGACCTGCCTTTGATGAAAAAAGAGGTTTGGTGGAGCTTAAATAAACAAACAGCAGCTCTGTTTTGGATTGAATCAAGCCCCCCCAAAGATGTGTTCAAGCCCTAACTACAGCTGGGTGTGAACCCATTTATAAATAGGATCTCTGAAGGTCCTAGGAAGGTGAGGCCAAACGGAAGTGGCTGGGCCTTACTCCAGCACACCTGGAGTCCTTGCAAGCAGGGGGGACTGGACACGGTCAGGAGGAGAGAGGCGGGGAGACAGATTTCCACAGGATGGACGTAAAAACTGAGTGATGGATGGCCGGCAAGCCACCACCAGAACACCACAGATTTCAGAGGAAGCGTGATCCTGCCAACATCTTGACTTTGGACTTCTAGCCTTCAAAACTGTGAGACAATAAATTCCTGTTACGTCAATGAGTCTGGTACTGTGTTACTGCAGCACTGGCAGACCGAGGCAGCTCTGCCACTGACAGGGCCCCTCTGCGGCCAATACCAGGCCTCCTGAAAATGCAGCGAGGGCAGCTGCATCCTGAGATGCTGGCCTTTGGCTAATGAGAGATTAGGGCCCTTTTGAGAAGCCACAGGTCAAAGACAAAAAAAGGGAGCGGGAACTATTTATTCAGGGTCTATTATATGCCAGCATACGCCAGCAGACTAGTCCAGGAGCTTGATATTTTCTTTCATTTCATCCTCACACCCTTTGAAGCAGGCAGGTATTTCTGCCCCCACTTTCCAGATAAGGAAAGCGAGGCTCAGGGGATGGAGGGACTTCCTCAATAAAGGCCTGAGTGGTAATTCAACTCCAGGCCTGGAGAGTCCAAAGCCATGGCAGCCCAGCACCTGGGGTCTCGTGCCTGCTCCCACTCTGCACCTGCGTCTCCCCAGGCCCCTCTGGCGTGGCCCTGGGCAGGGCGGAGGTGCCTGCTCAGAAAGCACATCTCACAGCCCTTCCCCAGCAGCCTGGATCCCTGACACTTAAGGTGCTCTAAGGCTCCCCTCCTGGCTCCCACCCACAGATCCGCCCACCCGTCCTGACTACTGACACACAGGCAGATCAGGACAGCGTAAGAGTCCAGGCAGCCCAGACGAGCCACCCTCGGCCTGGGGGCCTGCCATCCCAGCTCAGCCCAGGCAGCTTCCTGGCCTCCTTTCTGAGACCTCAGGAAGGACCACTTAGCAGCCACTCAGCAAGTCACAGCAGGAGGCTACCGCTACCACTACTTTTCAAGTGAGAGAAAAGAGACTGAGGTCAGTGACATCCTCTGACAATAAGATGACTTCTGCCATAGACAAAATGGACCCTGAGAAAAGGAAAAGACGGCGTGGAGAAGACAGAGACAACAAGAGGAAGGGTGAAGGTGTGGGCAAAAGGACAGATGCTGTAGGATTCCACTTACCTGAAAGAATGAGGACACGTGGGAGACATAGAGCAGAGACAGACTACCAAGGGCAGGGGTGAGGGAAATGGGGCAGTTACTGCATATCGGGTACTGGGTAGAAAAGTTTCAGTAACGGATGGTGGTGATGGTGGCACAAGATTGTGAATGTGATCAGTGCCACTGAATTGTATGCTTGGGAGTGGCTGAGATGGGAAAGTTGATGTTGGATACAGGTTACCATAATTAAGAACAGAGAGGCCACAGATACAATGACGATTAAACACAATACAAGATCTTAGACTGGATCTAATAACGGGGGAGAAAAGGCCCAAAAGGACATTAATGGGACATATGAAAAAAAACGGAACAGACTATATGCTTTATCAATGTTAAATCTGAACTTGCAATTGTACCTAATGTGGTTGTGTAAGTGACTATCCTTGTTCTTAAGGAAATGGAAGCAGTGGTAAAGGAGCATGATGTATGCAACCTACTCTCAAATGTTCAGAAAACAGATGAGGAATGGCTAGTTAGCTAGACAGATAGAATGACTTAACAAATGTGGCAAAATGTTAAAAGTTGGTAACTCTGGATATCTGGGTAGGAGGTATATTGGAGTTCTCTGTATTATTTTTTTATTGTATTTACAACTTTCCTATAAGTTTTAAATTATTTCAAAACAATTAAAAAAAAAAAAAAAGAAAGAAAGTAAAGCATTGGGAAAGTGGACCCCTGAATTGAAATCTCGGCTCTAGCACTTACTAACTGTGCAGCCCTGGGCAAGTTAACCTCTCCTTGAATTAGCTCTGCCATTTATAGAATGGATAAGAACAACCCCTTCACTAGGCTGCAAGGATGGGAGAAATACGTAAACCAAGAGCTGGCACCAAATTCACTGTGTGACCGTTGGAAGCCTCTCTGATTTGTCCTGTTACCCTCCTCCCATCCTCCCACTGTCTCTCAGGCCTTCGTCAGCTCCCACCTGGCCAGCCTCCTAGCTGACCCACTGCTTCCAGAGCAGCCTCCATGCTGCTCTTCGAGGAAACCCTCTCAGGACCCCGGCCTGGTACAAAGTGCTTCCCTAGTTCCCCGCTAGTTTTAATAAAACCCACACCCAAGGAAAACCCCGAGGGCCTCTGAGCTCCACTCCCTGGCCTCCTTTCTTCTGTTCTGCTCTCATCTTGACCGCCGACTACCCCTGGCAACCTACACTTACACTTGTAGAAGTCTATAAATAGCCTCAAGCCGATCTTCTAGACATCCTTCACTGTCCATTCTTCACGTCCACAGAGGCTTTCTTTTATGTGTTTTCATCTTTGCAAAACTCATTTGTGTTTCTATTTTCATGTTCAGCAAAGCCAAGGACCTCTCTATAGAAAACGTGGCCCTGAACTGGAAGCAGCAAGGGCTGTAGCTCACTTTGCATCTGTCAGCACTCAAAAGATAAAAACGGGCATAAACGATGACCTGTAGCCTTGACTCCAGCTTTTCCTGGGCTTGCTGTCAAAAGCAAGCCCCAAAATAAAGGCCACTTAGGGAACTGAGCTCTTTTGTGACTTTTCAAAAGCAAGCCCCAGTGGGATGCAAGCAGCAAAATCCAGACTGTGGGAAACTCTATGGGACAAATGATCTGGTATCTTCAACAAAAATATTGCAAGGAAAAAACAGAGCTGGAAGGGGAATGTATGAATTAAAAGAGACACAATATTAAGTAGAAGAAACCAGCTCCATTTACATGACATTTTGAAAACACAAAACTACAAGGGACACAATAACATCAGTGATTGCCAGAGGCTGAGGGTATGGGGAGAGGACGGACTGCAAAGGGACACGGGCAACTTTCTGGGGTGATGGAAATGTTCTATATCTTGATTCTGATTCTGATGACTTAACTGTATATACCTGTCAAGGCTCATCAAACTGTTCACTGAAAAAAGGTGAATGTTTACTGCATGTAAACTATACCTCAATATACCCAACTCCCCAAAAGAAAGAGAGACTTGAAACAACTGCAATGTATGGGTCTCGTTTGGATCCTGAATTACAAACAAAACAATTGTTATCAAAACCAACTCACTTATCAGTCATTCAGGGAACTATGAACAAATGATGACTGGACATCTGATAATACTGAAAAATTACTGTTGACGTTCAGGAGTGTGAGGATGGTATTGTGTCATGTTTTAAAAGGGGAGTCCTTGAATTTTAAGTGTTCAGAGGAAATGATATGGTTTCTGGGATTCGCTTTAAAATAATGGTGGGTGGGGGAAGACGGTGAGGTTAGCCAGGAGTGGATGACTGGTAACCCGGGCGATGGATACATGCAGCTTCACTCTTCTACGCTCTACGCTTTGGGGCTTGTTTGAAATAGTCTCCAATAAAAAGTTCTGTTTTGTTTTCAAAGCACTCTCAGGAGCCAGGAGAGAAGCAGAGGTGCGGTGGTGGGGGTGGGGTGGGGTGTCACAGAGACATGAGGACAGTGGAGGAGAAAAGCAGCAGTGGTTTGGGCTGGCTCGGGGCAAACGGCAAGCTCTGTGGCCTCAGCAGGGCTGCGTGGCGTGGCACACAGACAGCAAGCCCCATCTGGACGGGAGGCCACTATTGGCAGGCATCAATGTGGGCCCAATAGGGCCAGATGCTCTGATTTTTTTGTTTGTTTGTTTTTTGCAGGTACTGGGGATTGAACCCAGGACCTCATACATGGGAAGCAGGCACTCAACCACTTGAGCTACATCTGCTCCCCCAGATGCTCTGATTTTTTTTTCCCCACAAGAAGCTATACCTCTGGGGTTTTATGTGAAATCGCCAGGCTTTTTAATGTTCTAATTAAAAACAGCAGGCCACAGTTTGCCCTAGAGGCGGCCAGGCATACACATTTAGCATGCATTCATTCAACAGCCATTCTTGGAGTATCTTCACTCTGCTCACTCTGACAGGCCGTGAGCCAAGCTAGGGATCCAGACAGGACTGGGCCACCGTCTCCACACCACAGGAGGCAGAAACAGAAACAAATTCCAGTCCATGCACAGCGTTGGGTTACAGGCATGAGCAGAGTGTCACGGGGCAGGGGAGACTTAGCCCAGAAGCTGCCCTGGTGCAGAAGGCTCTGTCCAGAGGTGCAAGGTGAGCGAATGTTGCTAGGTGGGTGGGAGAGGATATGAATGAGCCACTTCGTTTTTATGAAGAGGACTTGCTTATGACTGCTCCTCTTTAACAAGTCTTTAATTGCTACTATTACAGTTCAAAAGACTTCACCCAGGGGGTAAAACCACACTCAAGCTTTGGAAGGCTCCCTATTGTAAAGATGTTAACTTTCCCCCAAATTAATTTGTAGGTTCAATACAACTCCAATTAAAATCCCAGGTTTTTTTTTTTTTTGGGGGGGGGGGTGGTTGTTTTTTAGTGGAAACTAACAAGCTGATTCTAAAATTCAAATGGAAATGTCAAGGGCCAAAAAATGCCAAGGAAATCTTCAAAGAGAACAAAGCTGAAGGACTTAGACTACCAGATATCAAGATGATCTACCACAGAGTCACAGAAAATAGGACAATTTGATATTGATGAAAGGATAGGAAATGGATCAACAGACCAGAACAGAGTCTAGAAACCTGCCCCTCCCCCATACAGCCACCTGATTTATATCAACAGTGACCCTGAAATGCAGTAGGAGAAGAATGATCTTTTTTCAATAAATGGTACTGGTTCAATTGGATATCCATAAGGAAAAAAATGAACATTGAACCTTACCTTCACACAATACACCAAAATCAACTGCAGGTAATCTGCAGCTCTAAGTATGAAAGCTAAAACAATGAATCTTTTAGAATAAAACAAGAACTTTGTCATGATCTTGGGATAAATAAAGATTTCCCAAATGAGACACAAAAGCATTGGTCATGGAGAAAAAGGTTGACAAACGGGGCTGAATTTAAATTAAGAACTTCTGATCATCAAAAGACACCATTAAGAGACTAAAAAGGCAAGCCACAGAAGAGAGAAGATATCAGCAATACACTTATCTATAAAGAACTTGTATCAAGATAAAGAACTTTGACAAATCAATAAGAAGGCAGAGACCCTAATAGAAAAATGGGCAAAAGACTTGAACAGGAACTTCACCTCTTTCCCCTCCCACCTTCCCCAACTCAGGCCTCATCATCTCTCAATGGGCCACTTCCTGGAATGGCCCCTCAACCTGTATCCCCACCGCGACTTCCCTCCAGTCCACCCTCCACACTTGGCCTGCACAGGGCCATTTTGAAACTGGGATCTGATCCCATCACTGCTCTACAGAATACAATCTACACTCACCAGGCAGGGCCAGCTAGAATTTGGTTCCAACCTGCCTTTCCAACTGCACTTCCCACATCCCCACACCGCCCATCCTAAACGCACACCGCACGCATTCCAGGCGGGGCCCTGCCTCCTCACCTCTGCCTGGCTCCACCACCTTGGCCCATCAGAGTCCTACTCCACTATCAAGACTCAACTCAAACGCCACCTCCCCCCTAAAGCCGACCCCAACCCCAAGGCAGCATCCATCACTTTCTCCTGCATTTCCTTGATGACTTTACAACACCGCACACTCCAGATGAATCTATTCATGTGACTGCCCTTCCCGTGGGACTTGCAGGCGGGGGTTCTGTTTTACTGATCTTTCTGTCACAAGGGCCTGGCACAAAGTACATACACTTTTTTTTTTTTTGCTGTAGATACATGTAATAGGCTGGCAACTGAGAAGTACTCAGCCAGCCTAGTAAATGGTAGGTTTTGGTGACCTTGGAGAGTTGAAAAAAATAAACTTCTACATGGTATATTTACTTGTACATTACACCCATTTTACACATGAGGAAACTGATGCCTAGGCAGGTTTAGAAACTCGCCCTCCCTCAGGCCTGGGGCTTTAAATCCAGGCGTCAGGCTCCAGAGACCTCTTAGACACGCGGACCAAAGATGGCCTCAGTGGGATGTCCCACGTTGTTTACTTCTTCACAGCAGGACAGGACTGTTAGCCCAAAGCCTGCGAGTGCCAAACTCAAACTCTAAGCACCCATTTGTTTTTTTTTGTTTTTTTTTTAAAGATTTATTTATTTCTCCCTATTAACTCCCCATTCCCTACCCCCACCCTGGCCCATGGTAACCTGTATTTTAGTTTCTGACTCTATGAAATTTCTTATTCAAGTTTTTTCGTATCCATGAAATCATACGATATTTGTCCTTTTGTGTCTGGCTTATTGCACTCAACACGCTGTCTTCAAGGCTCACCCACGTTGTAGCAGGCAGCAGAATCGGACTCTCTTTTGAACCAGTGGTTACATCTGCTTGGTTCCCTTGTTATGAGTCAAATCAAATCTTTAACACATATTCATTTTTATATCTGTATGAAAGTCTTGATTTTACCTTTTCCCGAAAATTATCTTTTTTTTTTTTTAAAGATTTATTTATCCCCCCCTTGCTGCTTGTGCTTCTGTGTCCATTCGCTGCGTGTCTTCTCTGTGTCTGCTTATCTCCCCCCTGCTGTGAGGTCTTGCCGCATCAGCCCACGGCGCCGCGCGCGCGAGCCGGCCTGCCCTCACAAGGAGGCCCTGGGAAGCGAACCCGGGGCCTCTCATATGGTAAACGGGGGCTCTATCCATTGCGTCACACCCGCTTCCTGCCGTGAGGTTGCTGCATCAGCCCACCGCACTGCTCAGGCAGGCTGCCCTCACAAGGAGGCCTCGGGAAGCGAACCCGGGCCTCCCATATGGTAAACGGGGGCTCTATCCACTGAGCCACACCCGCTTCCACACCCATTTGTTTTAAATGCAAAGTACATAAACTTTTAAGTTCAGTGGCTCTGGGCAAACTCCCTAATCACTGGAGCCTCTGCTTCCTCATCTGCACAACGGAGTAATAACGTAAGATTGGAGATAACGTTAATAATAAAGAGAAAATAGGGACCGGATGTAGCTCAAGCAGTTGAGTGCCTGCTTCCCATGTTTGAGGTCCTGGTACCTCCTAAAAAAATAATAATCATAAAGAGAAAATAATAATACATAACATCTGAGGGCTCCTCAGGCACCAGGAACTGGGCAAAATGATTTACGATGGGTTATATCATGTAATTTATAATTTACATTTGAGGACACTGACCTAGAAAGATTAAGTACCTTGGACAACGTCACATGGCTAATACGTGACCAAGCCAGGATTCCAACCTCAGTCCCTCAATTTTAGGCCCAGGACTTAGCTACTGCACTATCAATGTTTTCCCTGGCTAGAGCAGGTGCTCATGAGATATAATACGGGACAAGAAAAGAGTTATTCGGTTAGACTACTATGATTTTGAGGAGCAAAATACAGCTTCAACATTCTGGCAAAAAACAAAAACAACACTTGACTTAACAAAATAAAAGTGCTTCAGGATGGAACAGCTCCCCCAGTCTAGGAGTTTTCTTTCAAGCTCAGCTGGCAAAGCCAGCCAGAGACTGACCTGGACGCTGGTCTCCTTGACTTGAGTCCCACATGTTTTCACCAAAACCTGGACCTGCCTCAGGAGTGCAGCCGGTATCAGCCCCAGCCAGATCAGGCTGGATTCCCGAGTGCTCTGGGCCTAGAGGGTGTAGCTCTACCCTCAAGGACCCGCTCGGCAGCGCCTCCTACAGGAAGCCTGCATGATCCCCTCCACCAGAGGGACTTCTCCCTTAGAGCTCCGGGGACTTGCGCCTCCTGACCTGGCCAGCCCTGGGCATGCCACCCTGCCTAACACACACTGCTGCTGCAGAGAGGCCCTGCTTAGACAATGCTCGTCAGCATTTAATAAACCATTTTTCAAAGTACCTTGCAACACCCTCCCTTCTCAGCTTCTCTAATGTAAATGCCATCTTCGTGGCCTGGAGAGTACCTAGCCCAGTGCTTGGCACAAAATAGATTTGGACACAAACCCTCAATCCGGCTCTGTGCTCCAGGAGTTCATGAACATTACATCACTGGATCTGCACGGGAGCCCTGGGAAACGGGCTATAACCTCCATTTAGCAGACAAAGAGACTGAGGTGGGTAAGGGTTAGGGTCTGGCCCAGGGCTTGCAGAGCACTAGAGTGTAAGGTTGATGACGACAAGGACCTCACCAATTTTATTCACTGCTGTAGCCACAAACCTTAGTGAAGAGTCTGGGACAGAGCAGGGCCTCCGTAAGTATTTGCTGAATGAATAATGATGAGGATAAGGTTGAACCCAGGCTTTTAAAAATATAAACTTACTGTCTGGTCAATGGTACCAGAATTGTATTCTGAGAATATCTGCCTCAATGTCTGAAGATTGTAACTTTTTTTAGGAGAAGAAATCGTTACCCCAATTGGAGTAGGGAATGAAATGATTTGATGTGAAACAGTGCTTGCCCCGCCTGGCCAGGGAGCTCTAGCAGGAACACGGCCCCCCGGTCTAGCTCTGAGAGCTGCACCTTGCTGGATCCAGGGAGGCGCCCAAGCAGGGCTCCACCCCTGCAACTCCCTCAGAACAGGATGTGGCCTGGCAGATCCCCTCCAACCTGACTACAAGCTGCGCGAGTCTGATACTGGAGAAAAACAGAGCCAGTAGGAAATGTGAGGAAATGATTCTGGTTGCAGGACTCTCATTTCGAGAATGGTTTTCCCACGTGGCTTATGCAAATCAATCTTGGGGAGACATGGTATAGTCACTTGGACGCAACCTCACCATCACTTCTTCATTCCACATACCATCTGTACTATTAGTCTCATAATATTTTTCTTTAATTTACCTTTCTACTTAAACCTATTCTTAAGGCGAAGCTTAAAGAAATTCATTAAAATTAAAACAAAATAATGTGAGCAAAATCAAGCTTGATACTGTCACTCCCCCAGGCTCTGAGCTTAAGGTTACTTCATTGAAAAAGGAAATTAGTAAGTGTTAATATATTAAAGGCATCCCACCACCACACAAGACTCTCCTTGTCAGTAACCTGAGATAATTGTCAGTAAGCAAAAGAACACTGAAAAACGTGTAACTGTCTCGCTATGTGATTCTATGCAAAAAGCATTGCTATGGCCCCAACTGTTTATGAAATGGAAAGGTCACTGGGCTTGGGGTAAAATAAAAAGGGGTTCTAGCTCTCGCTTGCACTGACATTTGGGGGCTGATGACCTTGGGCAGCTCCTGTAATGCCTCTGACCTGAAGGTTCTTTGTAAAATGGTGTCTTTACTTTGAATGGTTGCTATCAAGTTCAAATAAGAATACAGGTATAAAAGGACTTTGAGAACTCTAAAATGCTGGGTAAATATAAGGGATTATGAAGGTAGATGTGAAGCATAATCTACTAAGAAGGCAAAACCCAGGACTCAACCCAAAATGCTGCAAGGAACCTTGCTGCTCTCCCAGCTGGCTCCCCTTCGCCCGAGGCCTGAGCCCAGGAACACTGCTTGGGCCGATGAGAGCGGTGACGCCGAGGACGAACAGCAACCAAGGATACCGAGCAGCGTCACTTACACTGGTTGAATTTTGGTGAACTCGGGGATTTCGTCTTTTTTCTTTCTAAAGAGGAACCAGTAGGTTAGGAGACCCACAATGAGTGAAAATAGAACCATGTCCGTCATGCTGAAAAGAGACACTTCTTCAGTCACCGTCTCAGACGCAGTGGCGCTGGTATCTATGTTGGAGTCCGCCATGTTGATCACAAAACTGTGGGGAGAGAGAAACAACAGACATCACCAGGGAGCAGCAGGCAGTGTCTCATCGGCCACCAAACCCAGCTGACAGCTTCAGCCTGGATCTCACGCCCAAGGGCTGCAGAAAACAGAGTTGGGGGCTCAGCAAGAATCAGCTGCAGCCTTGGTCCAGAGCTAACACAGCAAACAGCCCCTGTGGGATCAGCAGCAGCCCAGGGCCTGGCTTGCGTTATAAGCTACACGTGCAGCTTGGACGAAGGCTAGAGCCAGCACTGGGCCCACTGTAGACGGTACAGGCTCCCCAAACCATCAAGCATCCTCCAACCCCACAAGAACACAGCAGAGGGGCTGGTGCCACACGAGAGAGGCAGCCGCTTCACAGCAAGCTCTTTTCCCAACTGTGCAGGAAAGGGTTAACTCAGCAGGTTAACTCTGCACATTCCCAAAGTCTTCAGGGCTGGCCCTCGACTTGCTCCTGGGAAATAACCCCTGAGCCTTTGGAATACCCTCCTCCTAAGAGTGCCACTGTTTACCTGAGAACTTGGGCCACACCAGATGGTTTATGCTAATAAAGTGATTTATGGAGAAGGCTTAGTTTTATATCTCCGGGGCTCTGGACCACCTCTGGTGGCAGTGGAGACTGAGTAGCTAAGGTTAGTCACACAGGTGCTCCATCATGGAGTGACTTCCCAAAGAACTGGACACCATGGCTGAGGTGAGCGTCCCTGGTTGGCAATACTTCGTGTGTGTTGTCACACATAATTGTGGGAGAACTAAGCACTGTCCCTGTAATTCCACTGGGAGAGGACAAGTGGAAGCTCATACCTCGTTTCTCCTTTGCTGATTTTAATCTGTATCTTTTTGCTGTAACAAACTGTAACCATAAGCTTAACAGCTTTTCTGAGATCTGTGGGTCTTTCTAGTGAATCACCGAACCTGAGGGTGATGTTGGGGATTCCTAACACACCAACTTAGTTCCCTTGAAAGACATTCAACTGATCCTTCCACCACTGAATCCTAGCAGGTCAGAAGATGTGCTGTGAGTCAACAAACGCCAGTGAGAGTTCCTGAAACTTCAGAAGTGCACTTCCGCACCTACCCACAGACCAGGCTCAGCTCAGGAATCTGAATCATTCTACTTTGCAATCAATGCTATTGCTAAGTGGGTTGCTTTCACCACAATCATGACTCCAAGACTCGTCAGGAAGGCTTAAGTCAGAGCGCAGCAGCTTACACAATGTGAGACTGCTTCAGCTCTGACTTCCGTTAGCTGTCACTGCCTCTAGAAACCACACACCTGGCCCTGGGCACCCAGTGCACTGAGCCTCTGAGGGCATCTGAGGACTCTTGGGCGTCAGTCCTGAGACCAGGCCCTCAAGCCTGGCTGTGGGACTCGCTTACTCACTAACCTGAGGTGCTTTTCTAATGGCTGAGTTCCTGAGTGTGGCAGATTGAATTACGTACCCCAGTTCAGGGACGGATGGACAGAGACGGGCACATGTTCTTAAAGTAATCCCATTCCTGTGGGTGTGAACCCATTGTAAATAGGACCTTTTGAAGATGTTATTTCTAGTTAAGGTGTAGCCAACTGACTCAGGATGGGTCTTAATACTATTTCTGGAAGGCTTCCTAAAGAAAAAAGTCATAGGGAGGATCGTGAAGCTGGAATTCAATGGAATCAGAAGAGATAGGACAGCCAGGGAACCCAAGGATTGCTGGCTGGCCAGAATGCTACTGACCTCAGGAGGATGCCAGCCTTCTGGCCTCTGAAGCCGTGACCCAATAAATTCCTGTTGTTCAAGCCAACCCACTGTGTGGTATTTGTCACAGCAGCCGGGAAGCTAAAACTCTGAGATAATCTCAATATACCCTTTTTAATATCCAACATTAAACGCAAATTTAATTCCTGAGCCCACCGAGAACGCTGTTTATATTTAAGTACTAGCATGTAAACACATTAAATATTTATTCAGTGTAGGTCATGTCTTTCTATCCAACTGCCAGTGCTGACTGCCAAGCCCACAAGCCTTCTGCTGAGCTCTCATAAAACCATGCAGAGGGAAGCATTCAGGACCTGCTCTGACGGGTTCTAGAAGGACCTAGTCAACAGATTATGATGCAACAGATGGTCAGAGGACGGCTGGAGCCACCTGGGTGTTCCTGTCAGGATTGAAGGGCTGACACAGAAAGGCCCCCAGCCTGGCCTCCATCACAGAGCAGTGCCCAGTGAAGGTCAGGCCCTGTCCTGCCCCTCCCTTCTACCTCACCCCCCACGAAGCCAAATGACTATTTAACATACATGCAAGTTGACTGCACAATTCAGAAGAGAAAGCTCATTCCCTGCAGGCATTTCCTGAGTGAGTGTGGTGGAGACCAAGGAAAACAGGCACAGCCGCAACATTCATGCACACATGTTCTTGCTAATAACACCTCGTTCAAGCCACCCAGACCACTGCCACAGACCCCATCGCTGGCCACTGGCCACACAGCAGCAGAGGGGTCCTTTTAAAAACAATGTTTGAGTATGTCACTCCCTTACCCCAAACCCTCAAATAGCTTCACATCATACTTAGGACAAAATCTGCAGCCCTTATGTGGTCTATAAAGCCCTACATAGTCTAGAACCTAGATCTGGCTCCCACCACACTTCTTACTATTCTGCCCCTTGCTCACACCTCACCAGTCCTACCGGCCTTTTGCTGCCCCTCAAGCCTCCAGGCCTGCTCCTGCCTCGGGGCCTTTGCACATGCTGTTCCTCTACCTGCACACTCTTCCTCTAGTTGTCTATACAGTTTGTTCCCTCACTTCATCAGGTCTCTGCTCAGAAGTCACTGTCTCAGAGACTCTGCTGACAATCATATCTAAAATGGCACAGGGCATATAGATGATGGAATGGTTTTATAATCTCAAAAGCACAATAAAGATATGTCTCCACCACCCAGCTGGTGGTGATGGCTATGTCCATTCTTCCTCACTCCTGCGCTGTCTCTAACATCGGGACTTACTGCTGCTTTCAGCATCTTAGGCTTCTCACCCTGAGTTTAGAGCCAGAACCCCACAAATTCTTGTGCCACTGCAGAAACCAACAAGCACCACTGAGGAAATCGGCAGATGCTCCCACTGTGAATATGACTGACTCCCCACAGCAGGGCAGGGTGGGGCTCAGGCCTCCAGGCCCCCAGCAGCATGTGGGGTCCTGCCCAGCTCTCAGACCCGGCAGCTCAGCAGAACTGAGGAGGGTCCCAGCAGCACTGACTCTGAAATGCACAGTAGCTTCTAACAGGCATGAGTTACACAGAGCTGTAGAAAAGATCCTGGTGATGATTTTATCCAAGCCCTGATCTACAGGACGGGAATGTAAGGCTCCAAGCAGCTCACTCAAGGAAATAGTGGCAAAACTAGAAAGGGGCCTGAGGTCTCCTCAGTGCCCCACTTCCCAGGGGGGGCCCGGGTTCACCACCCATCTAAGTAGGAGGAGTTAGTTGTACATGCGTCTCTCTCTACTGCTCCTTGAGGGAAAGAACTGTATCTCACACACCTCTGTATCTGGCACATGGTGGGAAAGGAAGGACTGGCAGACTGGCAAGAAGGAGGTCAACCTTGGAGGAAAAACCTGAGCGTTGTGCTTCTCACCCTAGGATACATAGCAGCACCCTTGGGGTGGAAGCCACGAACAAACTGTGAAGTTGCTGAAACCATGATTTCCAGAGTGAAGGAAACATAAATCCCCACTGATCTCTCCAGCTTCCCTCTTAGCTACTTTCCAGCTTGCATCTCAAGATTCCTGCTCCAGAGCCTTTCCATGTGCCTGGAATGTTCTTCCCTAGGTACTTCCTACTCATTCTTCAGACCTCAGTTCAACTGTCACTTCTACGGGTTACATTTCATGGTCCAGTGCTTGGCACTTAATCTAGTGCCTATTAACTATTATGGGATTAATGAATGGAATAAATGCATATATGACGACACACAGAACATAAAATCTACATGGATCAATAAGGTGAAGCATG
>JAQZBX010060290.1:0-17335 GCA_029593785.1 Cabassous unicinctus | reverse complement strand
AGGTTTGAAAAGCATCAATCACTAACTACCCTTTCAATCATTGAACTTATTTCCACCATCTTCCTGCCCAATGGTTGCCGAACCTATCTCCAATTGGGACAGTAATTTAACTACCTTCTGAGAAAGCATTTTCCTATGTAAGTAGCTGTTATAGTGACTGTGGTTGTGTTAAATTGAAATATTTCTCTCTGCACATCTCATACCACTGTACTTGTTCTATATGTGGAACATCATAAAAATTTTATTTCTGTTCAATATGAGTATTTTAAGTACCTGAAAAAAGAATTTTTGCAATTGTAACATTTTCAGTTTCTTTAACTTCACTCATCCCATGTTGCCCTTTCCACTGCCATCACTTTCTTCTATCGATGCTTTTTTCAAAGTAAGGCATTATTATTCAAAGAAGGGAGCATATTATATGGACATAGATGTTTCCTTGATCATGCAATATGTTGCCCTATCAAAAAGGGACATTAGTTTCTTCCCACATGAATTGTTCTTAGTAAACCTGTACCCGAAGGCAGGTATGAATTGTGAAATGAGCAGTATATCTGCAATCAGAACATCTTAATCAAATCTTTCCCACTACCCATTATATATGTGACCTTCAACTAGCCATTGCCTTCCTGAGTTGTGTCATTTTTTTTACTGGGATGTTTTGAAATAATTTTATATGCTAATTCACTTTATTATTTCCTTTTTTAATGTTCACCAACCATATTTAAATATAATGTTTTAACTTCTAGTCATTCCTCTTTTGGCAAGGGGTTTGGGTAAGAAAGGGTGTCTAACTGTGGTTGGTGGATGATCCTGTGATCTCACCTTCTTTTTTTTTTTTTTCCCTTGGCTTTGTTTTAAAGCTTGAGGGCCTAACTCATGAACTTTCTGGAGAGCTATTCCACCAATTATTCAAGCTAAAAATAATTAAAGTCCTGAAACCAAAGACAACTATGAACAAATGTGTAGTCAAAAACATATGAGTTTACTGATGTGCTGCAATGAAGGAGACCCCACTCTTTGTGGAACTCTCAGGTGTCTCAGTAAGAAAGTATTAGAAAAAAACTTCTTATGGGTTTTCAGCTTGTCAGAAGTGATTTTGGAGAGACTTTGGGGATGTAGGTTTTTGCTATGAATTGAGTACTGTCAAAAAATGGGGTTGATTTTATGGTTGGATGTCTTAATTTTTATCTCAACAGTGGGAGGTACAAAAAGAGGTTCAGGTTGTAATTATTTTTTTAAGAAGCAGGTATTGTTCATATTGGCTGTAGTAATTTATGTCATTTGGGAAAAATTTCATTGTCTGTGGTTATGAAACCACATGGTTAGGAATCATGGTTATGAAAGTGGTCTTGTCTTTGTTCCACCCCGAGTTGCCTTGTTTGATGTTGATGTTCTTTGAAACTGTACAGCAAGTGCTAACTGTGCATGCTAGACGAGCTTGTAGCCACACTAAGTGCCAGGCCCGCTGCTGGCTGAAAGGCCTTATATTCTGGTATCCCTTTGGGCCAAGAGAAGGCAAAGTTGGGTTGGAGAGCACTGATCATGCCAACATTTTTCAGATTTTGCCCATCAGGGGATTGTCCAGAGAATGCTATCAATAGTTGACTAGAGTAAGCCCCTCCTTTTCCATTTTTTGCAGGCCGAGTTGTTGAATCATCTGACATTACAATGTCTGTGCAATAGCATTCAAGACTTTGGGTAAGATGAGTCAACCAACTCTCCCCCAGTGATTACCAGGCACAAAATGGTTACTATATTTTGAAATAGACTCCAAAGACAAGAACCAAATTATCTAACTCATAAAATGAAAACAGTCCCAGATTCCAATTCAGTTTTTTTAGAGAGCCAAGTTTTTGGTTTGTTTTTGTTTTGCTTTGTTTAACCTGTCCATGGGAGGTTCTACTTGAGTTACAGTATTTATATATGCAAAGCAGGAAGTATTATTATAGCTCAAATTCCCCTTTGGCTAACTAAGAGGAAACCAAGGCTTTTAAGATTGTTCAGGACAACTGATCTGTTGGGCTTTCAGAGAAAAAGTTGTGTTTTCATATGAAGCAGTGTGCCTTAAAGGGGTGAAAAAACTATTGGTAATGTACATATAATTTATCTCAACAGGAGTAAGTCTCTTAAGGTGAGAAAATATTTTGGGTGGAGGTAAACAATTCCTACAGAGCAGACTAGTATTGCCTTAGAAAATAAATTCTTTACAGTAGCAAGGAGAGCCCTAATACAATTGCCATTCCTGATAGGCTAAAATTTGCTGGCAGTATTTTAATGACATTTGTGGTAACTGGATTCTGAAAAATCCCTAAGAATCCTCAGCTTGATATATCTTGATGGAACAGATATCCACGATCAGGGAAAAGTTATATATTTCTTTTTATTTGGGAATCATTAAATCTAAGTATCAATGCCTTGGACTTTTACTGAACTTGATAAGGCCCTTTTTTTTTATTCCATTTATTTAATATGCAAATATAAATCAATTTATAAAGACGAAATTAGATTATAAATGTAGGGTTGTGACAGGATAGATGGATTGTGAAATGACTGCTAAGAGATGTGGAGTTTTTCCTTTTTCTTTTTTTTTAAATTTTATTTTCAGATCCCTCCAAAAGAATTTTTTAAAAGATTTATTTTATTTATTTATTTCACCCTCCCTCATTGTTTTTTGCTTGCTGTCTGCTCTCTGTGTGTTTTTCTGTGTTTGCTTGTCTTCTCTTTAGGCAGCACCAGGAACCAATCCTGGGACTTGCTAGAGTGAGAGAGAGGTGTTCAGTCTCTTGTGCCACCTCAGCTCCCTGGTCTGCTGTGTCTCTTATTGTCTCTCCTCTGTGTCTCTTTTTGTTGCGTCATCTTGCTGTGCCAGCTTTCTGTTGGGCCAGCACTCCATGTGGGCCTGCACTCCTTCATGAGTCAGCTCTCCTGTGTGGGCTAGAACGCTGCATGGGCCAGCTCACCACACAGGTCAGCTTGGATAAGGCCCTTTTCAATGCTGTTCAAGAACAGTCTCTTTTTGACATTATTTCTAGATGTCCAAATCTCTAGAGTCAGTTTATGTGAATATTTAAGATGCAACTTGAACCTGTTAGTGATAAATCTTTTGTAGTATTTGGTAATGGTGGCCTGAATAGGGTAGAACCTAGGATTGGGGGTAGAATATACCAATTCATGGGGAATCCTGTTATTAATTCAGAAGAAGCTAACTTGGAAATCCTACATGGGGTTGCTTCAATATAGTCAAATGTAATAACAATGTTTCAGGTCATAGAAGGCAAAAACGTTCTGAAAGATTTCCTAAGTAGAGTTTTAGAATTCTATTAGTTATCTTTATTTTTTTCTGGTGTTTTGGGAGAATAAAGTTAGTGGTATTTCTTAATATTAGATAAAGCTTTACAGAATTCTTTGAAAACAGTACCAGTAATATTTGTTTCCCTGTTATTGGGGTGAAAAGTTGTCATTCCATAGTCAGCAATTCAAAATCAAACAAATATTTTCCCCCATTACTATTTGAGCTCTCCAGCAAGGAAAAGCCTTACCCTATGCTAAAAATAAACAACGTTAGCCAGGACCTACTCATGGATCATTTGGAGGGGTTGAAAGCGACCTCACTCTTCAGGCTCCTGCCCATGTACTGCCTTAGACTTCCCAAGCTTTGGTCATTGGGGGAGGATATTGTTGGGACCATGCTCAGCAATACTCTTGAAAATGTGGCTCCAATGTTGATTTGATTCAGTAGCCAGTGTTCTTAAAGAGCGTGGATAATATCGTGAGTTATTTCTGAGAATGTCTCCTTTTATTTGGCTATCACCTTAGATAATAGCTAAGCACCTGCAAATTCTTTAATTTGTTGCCCACTTTGCCGAGGTCAGGAAATCTTTCTTTTCAAAGCATTTCGAAGATGTGGACTAACCCCAAGATCACAATTATTATCAGATTAGTATTTTCTATTTTGTCTTTTGCAGTTAATAGGTTTGGGATAGGGTAATTAACTTAAGCCTATCAACTGATTTAATTTCTGGAAGAAGCTTATGTTACAGCTTCCAGAATAGGTTCAAACCTATGATAGAATAGCCTGCAATCCTATTACAAACTCTGTCTTTTAAAGTATAACCCATCCACAAACAAAATTAGATCAGTGTTATCCAAGTGAACATCTAGAAGTTCCATACAGGATAAGGATAAGTGAACATTTGTGGGCTGCTGCTTTGTGTGATAGAAGGAGGGTCACTGGCTTCAGAGTGTTTTAATGACGGATAAGTGATGTGTGAAAGGAAAGCAACAATACTTCAGTTGTAAGACGGGCAGCTGAGGAGTGCTGGCTTTTTGTTGTTGTTATTTTATTTTTATTTATTTATTTTTTGTCAATAGACAAGTCTATAAAGCAAGGGGCAGCACTATGTTTAGGTGAAATGACAGGACTACATCAACGGAGGTTTTCCCGTGTTTGGCTATAGTTGCGCTGGCTCTTAGCTAAGTGGAAGGGCCTTGGTTACAGGGTGTAATGGACTGAAATAAGCAAAAAGACCCTGGTAATTCTCACGTGAGTGAGTCAGAATGGCTAGTGCTAGTGTGTGCCTTTTATGAAAAAAAAGAAAAGGGCTTGGGTTCTCAGTCAATGGAGACAACAGATTTGTGCAGGCTTATTCAATACTGGTCCTTCAATATGATTATGCTTCTTTTAACTTGAGAAATATAAAAATACTGTAATATATTTATGCTAACATATTCTATTTATGTAATTAACCAAGGAAAATGAACTGGCCTTCTGATTTGTCACTTTTTTCACTACTCTAAGTTTATTAAACACAAGATCTCTTACAGTAGTTTTGAAATAATTAAAATTTGGAGAAGTTTAAGAAAAACTTTACTGCCCTAACAATCTCTTGTTGTTGTTGTTCTTATAGGGTGAAGGAGAAAATTTTTCTGCTATGTCATGGTCATTTTAGGAAGCCCAAAGATACTTTGGGCAAACGGATATATTAAGAGTTTCATTACGCTGAATATAGAGGCTGAATTTGGAAAGGCAAAGTAAAGATTGTCAGAGGAAATAAGATATGTCATAAGTTTTTAAAGACAGGAAATATTTATAGGAGATATTGTAAACTCACAGGACAATGAACTGCAAGTGGTACTTGATATTTAACTATTTTCAAAAGTAAGAAATATTTTCCAAAATCGTTTCAGAATATATGCAAAAACATGGAGCGTACACCAAACTTTTTGGTGCTAAAAGGAATCTCTGCCAATTTGGGTAGAGAAAACACTAATTTTGTTCTTTTTGTACATTATCCATTTATTTTAAAAATTTGCAGTAAAATATTTATTAATATACCCCTACATGTATGTGCTTCGGCATATATGGGTATAAAATATAACCGAAGGTAACACATTTAGATATTTCAACTATACTTGTAAAATATAGTTAACTTCTTAGTGTGTTAGATAAAATCATGCATACATATATAAGTACATATATGTATATGTCATAATAAACTGTAATAGCTGTCTTAAGAAACAAGCAGAAAGTCGTATCCATTATCTTACATACATATTTGTATTCTCTGTAATTTCTATGTAAATATTGTACATACCACTATTAAATATTTATGTTATCATTTTAACTAGAGTAACCAAACTTATTTTTCTCCAAATACAAGAGAACACTAGAGTACAGGATACCAAGAATTGTTTCACTGGTTTTTGCACCATGAGCACTCATTTCATGCCATGTTTATAATTTTAAGTTAGCAAAATAAACGTACATATCTCTAATATACTCTAAACCATTTGCATATTTGTTAACCTCTTACCTTCTATATAATAATGGTAAATTAAAATTTGTTTTATGGCCTGTGTTTTGCCTCTCTTCCTTACTTATAAATTTCCCAGGAATTTAAAAAATATTTATTGGTTAAACACTGGTCCAGATGAAAAAAGAATATACTCAAGCACCTAGACTATGGCACTTTTTAGAGGTCAAAGAGGTGAGTTTGACTCAGCAAAGGAAATGACAGAGTGAGGCCAGTAAAAAGGAAAAGTCCTCAAAGGCTGGTGCCCGGAATCGATGAAGAAAGTGATTGGAGGAGGGAAATAAACACGCCAAATGCTGCTAATAAGTTAAATGAAATGAAGACTGAGCCTCAATCAGTGGACCTCGTAACCTGGAGATCAGAAGTGTCAGAACAGGTTCAGTGGAGAGGTGGGGGTAAAGTCTGTTTGAAATGCGTCAAAAGACAACGGAAAGTGAAGAGAGCAAAGTTTGCTCTCTAAGGGACATGCAACCTTTGCTCTCAAAGGGACATTGAAGTGCGGTGGTAGCTGAGAGGAAAGATGTAGTCAAGGGAGAGTATATTTTCATGAGAGGGAAAATCCTAGCAGATTCAGAAATGTGTATGCGGAAACGTAATTTTTAAATAAGAGGGAAATTTAATGACCTGGTGGAGAGGAGATAATTTCTGGAATAATGTCCTCGGGAATGCAAATGGGGATGAGATGTAGTTTACAAATGGGGAGTTCGCCATGGGGAGAAGGACAGAAATGCCTTATTTATTAATAGGAGGGAAATCATGGTGTATTCCCAAAGATCTAGGTTGGTGGCAGATATAATGACAGAAGTTTGAGGACTTGTCTAGAGAAAGGGATTTCTCATTCATCATCTGAGAGTGAGGATGAGGAAGGATATCTATGACATTTGAAGAGAGAGACTATGAAATAGTCATCAAAGATTGTGGGAGATTTAAAGGAATAGAGAAATACCATATGAGAATGCTGGGCATTACTAAGAGCTTACTTGAGACAGTTTCATGAATTTAAAGTAAGATGATTCATCCTGACTTTGTGTCTTTCTAAAGCCATGTTATGTGTCAGTGGCACACTAAAGACTGTGCAGAGAAATACTGGAAATCTGCTGGTAGTATAGGGTGAGCAAGGAAATTAAGTGTATTTGCAAGGAAGTGATTTCAAAGTTGAATGTAAACTGGGAAAGGGGTTATGAGATGATAAGGTAGTAGGATCAGTGGACTGTGGCTCCAGAAGGGTTGAAGACCTTTTGGAATCAGTATACAGGAAAGAGAAAGAAGGACAACACAGGATTATGGTAGAAAAAGGGGTGCTTAAAGCTAAGATCTTGGAGCAGTGAAATTTTTGGTATTGGCAAAGTTTGACATTTGACTGTGGGGGTGACTAAAGTTAAATGGAAGATAGAATTGCTGGAAAGATCATTTACTTAACTCTAGAAATTATCAAGAAATAAATCAGTATCGATGGAATCCATTACTATGAGCGAAACCTAAAATATTAAAAAAATGAGTAACCCTGGTTCTGTTTATGACTGAAACAGGAGAAGAATGAGTGGTGTAATTGGGTAAACATGAAACAATGCTGGGAGTATAAAACAAAAGGCGATGGGAATAAAAGCATCTAGAAGGGGCAATAAAGATCTAGAAGGATTCCTAAAACAAACCTAAGCCAATATGCATGAAGGTGTAAAACAAAACAAAGCTAGAGCTTCAGAGGGCTAGAAGGGAATCAGTGACTTCAAATGAGAGTGAGTTTGCAGTTACAGAAAACAATGGAAGGAACATTCAGAGAAGAGTTTGAGGATAAGGTTTAACTGCTAGCAATAAAAAATAATGACAAAACAAAAAAGTTCTCTGCACAACTAGCTGGGCTGATGTTGTTTTCCCTGCTACTCGTAGACCCTGAGTTGATGTCTTTCCTTTTATCCAGTTTTCTCTCACTCTTATTTTACCAAGGAACTCATTCTTCTTAAACAGAATTCAAATTAGGCCTACAGGGCGTGTCCATGAAGACTTCCTCTCCCTTCTGGATGATAGCTTTTCTAGCAAGCGAAGAACCTGTCTTTCTATATTTAATCAAAAGTTCCCAGTAAACATGGATAGTAGTAGAAATGCACAGAGAATATGAGTAGTAGAAAATAGTATGAAATTATATTAAGTGAAATTTAGATTAGTAATAAAAATGAGCATATTAATAGAGAAGGAAATTAAAGAAGCATATGGAGTACTAAGGATATGCCTATATTTTCATGATTTCAGATAATATTCATTCATAAACTCATTAGAAAAACTGGATAAATTTCATATGAAAGATATTCAGATGTCTAGTCTACCTCTCTAGGTTTCTTTCTTTTTTTTTTTTTAAGGGAAATAAAGAATTTTAATTATTGGTAAGGACCACTTGGAATAGCTGTTTACTATATTCATTCATGTGGCCTCTCTTTTTATAAAATTCCCTTTCAGATATTGTGGAGATAAGCTTCCAGAAGACATCATTAGTACAGGTAATGAATACTCTATCTTGTGGAGCAAAATTATGATTTGTTTTCTCAAAGTGCCCCTAAAAGTGAATGACCAGTGGTGGTTACCATTATTCACTTTTTAATGGTGTTTTTTTCTTTCTTTTTTTTTATTTTTATTGCTAATGTATTTATTTATTTATTTATTTTTGAACATCTTTACATTTATTTTTAAAATACATTTACTTTATATATCATTTTACAAATATTGGTATGTACTGTGAAAAATCTTGATTTTTACGAACAATTAAAAAAAAAAACATTTACTTTTAATCCATTTTAACCACCCCCCTCGTTTTTGCTGTTTTTTTGTCCATTCATTGGGCAATTCTATGTGTTTGTTTCCTGCCCTCTCCTCTCATCCATCTCCTCCTGTCTTCACCTGGATTCAATCCTGGGAACCTCCGATGTGGGAGAGAGGTATTCTGCCACGTGAGCCACCTCAGTTCGTAGTTTTTCGGCACATCTCGTCTTGGCTCTCCTCTGCGTCTCTCTCCTGTTACATCATCATCTTGCTACTTGGTTCGGCAGGGTTCGATGGCTCACCCGCTCTCAGGGCCTGGGGCCCACCCACTCGCAGGGCCTGATGGCGCATCCGTGCACCTTCTATATTTTTCTTTATTTTACCAGGAGGTCCCGGGGCGCAAACCCAGGTCCCTCCATGTGGGAAACGGACACCCAACCATTTGAGTCACATCTGCCCCCTGCTATATCTCTTAAGGTTGACCAAAAATACCTAGAGTTACAGTCATTTCCCATACAGGATGGTAATATAATAAATCAGGCTTGGTTTATCACCAGCATTCTAAAAACCAGACCTAGGGAGAAAAACTAGTTTTGGGGACACATGCATGGTTTCTAATATAGCGAATGTTTAGCCTACTCTTATCACAAAATCAGGACAGTCACAACTCCATAGGTTTCTGATCTTAGAAAATGACTCATTCTGCTAGTTAGCAAAGAGAAAATTAGAACATTTGATACTACATTTGATAGGAACACATCCAGTGTCTCTACGGAGGTAGTGGACTCTTGATAATAATTTTCAACTACAAATCAGAATACTAAATTGAATCTTTCATTTAAAAGATCCTATGCTTTATGCTATTTTGTATGCTGTTATCTCCTCCCCACCCCACACTTCAGGGTTAAATGAAAACAATTCACCTCTCATCCAATACTATTGTGAATTAGGATTCTATGGTCTGATGGATCAGGCTGAAAAAAAAAGTTGAAGAATATAAAACAATTCATTTCCATAAGTAAAATGGTAAGATTTAAGTTTACTGCTCCCATTCTACTCTAAGAGACCACCTAAAAAGTAATTGTTACTTTTTACTTGAAATTTTTAAAAAAAGGTGTTACTTAGAGAATAATGACATGCTCTTTTAAAACCAGACTTGTTGCTGTAGAGATTAAGGAGGCTACAAAGCTTAAACACAAATCTCTAAAACATTGAGGCTCTGAATCACAGTACGCTGTATCAACTGGATAATAAAAAAAGGAAAAAAAAAAATCCAAAGAGAGCAAATAGTTTTAATTTTCCTACCATAAGTTTGAAGAATATTCCAATTATCTTTTAGTAACGTATATGTTTAATTCCATAGAAGAAATCTATCTGCATTATTTGTAGAAAAAATATTGACTCTGATTTTCCTACAATTTTCAGTTTTTTCTCATTTGCTCATAAAGCATGCAGTTTTAAATGATGTGATATGTCCGTTACCTGGCTGCTACAAATATGAATGGTTATGACCTCTGTCCCAAGAATGCTATTGTTGAAATATTAATTTTCTGAATTATCTAGATATTAGTTACTTTTCTGAAGCAAACAAAAACTGAATGCTAATTGACTAAAATCACCAAGAGAAATTATTAAGAATATATCTTTTTTGCCTTTTCAGAAACTGATATAAGATACAATAAGTATCTTAAAGTTTTTTGTTCTTTAAAAAAGCAATGGCCTATTTGCCCAAATCCAGTCTTTGCCTATTGTCAAATGATTTAGCATTCACTCTGGGTGAGCTTTACCAGAGAGAACGTCTGGAAATGTGATAAATCTATGGTTTAACAAAGTGAGTACAATAGGAGTGTTTAGGAGAGGTCTGATTCATTTAGAGGTGTGTAATTGCTATTGTGCAATAGATGTGCAGTCTGAGGGCATGAAGGGGAGGCTTCGGGGAACGTTTTGCACATTGCTCAATGTCCTGCTGTTTTCATAGAAGTAGGATAAGTGCTCAAGTAAATAATGCATGGCAACTGCATTTGTCACATGTACAGACTTTAATCCAAGTTAATCAACGATGGGCTTATGTCACACTTCCTAATGATCTTTAATAACTGTTTTTGTTTCCTTCAAATCCTAACAATGTCAATTAAATCAATCAATCAATGAAACAAACAAACAAAAAACAGTGATGCTATGAAAACAAAATGGTCAGGACTTAGCACCAAAATAGGAGAAAACCTATCTTTGAATTATGTATGTATATATATATATATATATCTTAAAATATGTGTACATACTCATCTGTGTGTATGTATGTTTTTTTGTGCATTTGCCTGTGTATCGTTATCTGGTGGGTATTAGGTTATATCAAGAAATTAAAGACTTTTTCACTTTTAAAGGAAGTATGGTTAGAAACATAAACAGAAGAGAAGTAGTTCCAATTCATTTTAAGACAAATGAATGAGACTATAGAATCTGTGGGTGAAAATGAGAGCATACAAGCATGTTATATGGCAAGATTGCTTTTTAAAAATTATTTACTACAAAATGAGCTGTCAGCATGGTGGTGCATGGGAGATATTACCATTGTTTCTATGGATTTTTTATACTCAAAAAGATAGAGAATATCAATAATGTAGCTTATGCACATTTTCACAAAGCTGGATAACAAAAGGGCAAAGTGAGATATTAGAAAGAACACAGTGTAGAAAATGAAAAGCCGCTATGACTTTTTAAAAATAATGATGCAATATTTAAACCGCTTGCAGAAGTGTTTATATCTTAAATGTAATCTTGATATAAAGATTCTGCACTTTAATTTTTAGGCTTCAGAGGAAGAAAACGTCTTTAAATGAGGATCTGATTTACAAACTTACAAATTATCTAGTGGAAGATTTTAAACATTATCATCATCTTTCAGTGCAACAGAGAAAACAAGGAAGTGAAGGGAGAGATGGCTTGTAAGAAGCCATTAAAAGTCTCCGGTGTGTGTGATTATAGTTAGTCACTCCTGCTTCTTGGAAAAGGGTGGTGTTTCTATTTATCTTCATCAACAAAGAAAGAACATCCCATGGCATAGTTTTAATATTCCGAAGTAGAAACAGCTCGGAATCACTGCTCCCTGCACTGGCCAGGCCCCAGCTTTGGCAGGTCTGAACTGTGCTGGCAAAGCTTCACCACTGTGTGCCTGGGTCTGTGGGACCACAACCAGAAACTCGTTCTTCTTTTCTCAGGAGGGGTTTTCAGTTCTTGATAATTAACTGACGATTCCGGCAGAGCTAATAGACCAAATTATTGTTCACTGTTTTCTGCTCCTTATTAATCACCGTTCCTCAGATCTGACAGAAGCACAGCTTTCTGGTTTATGGCTTAGATGATTTTCTTTGTGTGAAGGACAGTCCAATCTTAATGTTCCAGTCATGGGGAGGGAAGAGAAACCTCCTCTTGCCTTTCCTAACCTTCTCTGGTGCCAAACATTGAAGGCCAGTGCCCCAGCCACAAGGCATAAGCATGTGGCAAAGAACCAAGTCATAAAAATTCAGCTACAAAAATCAGAGATTTTGTTCTGAGGGTTGTGAAGGTATACCTAAGGTAAGTCACCATACATTGTGCTTGCTATGCTCCTAGCACACCAGATCAATAGCCAATAAGTTTGCATAAATCAATAATATAGAGTATTTACTGGCCTTTTGGCTGAAGAAAGCATGTCTTTGGTCTGACCATACTGAGGCAAGATAAAATTGGGACAAAAGGAGGAAAGGGGCAGAAAAACCTAATAAGCCCCACGTACACCACCTAGGAAGAAAACTGAGGCAATGGCCTGCCAACTAGCGTTAACCTGCTGAGTCACATAGGCAAGTTAGGAAGGGGCGGCTCACAGCACACACCCTGCAGCTCACAGCAACCCCCCCCAAAGGCTGTGTTATCAGAAGGCAGCCAGCAAAGAGGGAGGGGGCGAGAGGGGCACCCCCCCCAGCTTTCAGGTGACCTCATGCCTCGTGGACAGTGACCAGGGGCTAATCACCGCCGGTCAACGCACCCTGCAGAGCTCATGGACAGCAGCTAGAAGCCAATCATCACTGGACACCCCAAGCCCTTGCTTATCAGCACAGCCTCTGGCGTCCAGTACCCACAGGGCAGCACTTGCATTTCTCTCCCTTGAGAATACCGGCCTTCCACTCTGAAGGGTACTTTTGTTTTCTTGCTTTTACCCGCTCAATAAATCCCTGCTTTCCTGATTAATTTGTGGCTTGTCCTTGAATTTTTTTCTTGTGACGAAGCCAAGAACCTAGGCACTGACTCCAAAACAATACGCTGTGGCATTATACATATTTCCTGATCCTTGCCTTGGATAGATACAGTGTTCAGTCATTCATTAAACATGTTTACTGAGTACTTAATTTAAAATCATCTTCGTCCTCAAGTAGATCACAATCTGGTGAAACAAATAAACATGTATACGAATATTTATCAGGTAGCTTGATAAAGGGTGCAGAATTGAAACTATCAGGAAGCACAGTGAAGAACAGAGAGCTCTAGGTCCTCCTGTGAGTCTCAGATCCTTCTGAGGTCACTGACTGCTAGCAAATACTCTGTGTACAATGATGTTCGAGGAGCAGGCAGGGATACGGAGAATGCGTGCAGCTCTGCCTACAGAGATGTCTTAGCCCAAGGACTCCAGAATCAGGCAAGACCATTCTTTCATTCCATCATTCAAAAATATTTAATTGGGCATTGCAGTTTTACGATGTGGTATGCCCTATAATGAGGGACATATTCCAGATGGGAGAAAGTTTTGAGGCTTTAGCATTTCTAACTTGCACAAGGCGACCACTGCTGCTAATTTGTGGTTGCATTGCTGGTTCCCTTCTTTCCTTCTGTATTAGTCAGCCAAAAGGGGTGCTGATGCAAAGTACCAGAAATCTGTTGGTTTTTGTAAAGGTCATTTATTTGGGGTAAAAGCTACAGTTACAAGGCCCTAAAGAGTCCAAACCAAGGTACCATAAGAGGTGTTTTCTCACCAAAGTGTGTTGCCACGTGTTGAAGCAAGACGGTTGCCGAGCTCTGCAAGGATTCAGACTTTCTCTTTCCTCTTCCTCTTAAGGCTCCGTGGGCCCAGCTTCTTCCAATCTCAGCTGTAGGCTGGAGGGCTCAGTTCCTTCTGGGCCTTCTCAGATGCCCAGGGCTCTGGCCTCCACCTGCGAATCATCAGGTGAATGGCTCAGCTCTTCCCCGGCCTTTAACTATTTGAGCCTTCTTTCTGTCACATGGCAGGACCGAAATGACCAAGCTCTCTCCTCTTCTGTGTCTGTGGAGCTCTCTTTCTTCCCGTGCCTTCTTCTGTGTGTCTTCTTGAGCAAGTGTCCATTTATATAGCCGATCAAGGGGCGGGGACTTAACCTGAGTTACATCCTACTGAGGCGGTCGAATCAAAGCCCTAATCTCAACATAAATTAATCAAAGACATCTCAGCTGAATCCAATACAATCAAAGGGTATCATGCCCAGAGGAACAGACCGGTTTACAAACATAATCTCTCCTTTTGGAATTCATAAATGATCTCAAACTGCCACGCCTTCTTTTCATCCTCTCCATGACTTCAACTTCTCCTTTGTCTCCCTTATATCCATCAACTCTACCTCTGCGCCTTGCTTGAATTCACCGTCTTATTTTATAGCCCCTCTCTCTACAAACATATCTTACCTTCTTCCCATACCTGGGCACTACTTTACTGAAAATCATAAAATGTTAAGAGTTCTTACAACGTGAGTATCTGTACACTCTCTTGTTATTTCATCTCTTGTTTCTTCTGTATTTAGAATTCATTCTCAGTGTGACTTTATTTTTTAAGTATTGAAAAACTACATGGAATTTCACTTTTTTTCAAAAGTCTTAGTCCTACCTCCTTAACCTTCTGTAAATTTTACCATTCAACAATTACATATCTCTTCAGGAAAATGAGCATATGTTTGAGATGCTGCAGATTTCCTATTCCATTTTAGCCCTCTGCAGATTCTAAAAGTGTTGCTGTTTCTTTTTAGTCCAACATCAAGTGAAGCCCAAACACTGACGGTTGGCAAATGAAAACAAAAATTCTGGTGATTGTCATCTGACTTCTGAATGATGGTCCATACACTGAAATTTTAATCTATTTGCACTTTGTTGCTTCTACAACTATCTGATGCCTTTATATATCAGATTTTAGTAATTTACTTGGCCATTTATTTATTTATCCATTTATTTTTACTGGAGAATTGTTGTGTCACAACCTACTTCATCCAACCTAGAAGCATGCTATCATAAGAGTTTTATCAAAGGAAATTTACTCTGGACATAACATTGAAAACAAATTAAAGCAAATTAAAAGAAAAAAAAAGAAGAAAAATCCTGTCTGGAAAACTTTTAGCAATTAAGAATACAAGTCACCTTTTCATAGCCAAAAGAGTGACAATAATAATGGAGAGATTTGGAAATATACCATATAGTCTAGTAATCCTTCCTCAGCATTTGTTATGTACCACATGCTGTTCTACAGGCATTGTGTACATCAATTAAGAGAAAACATATAAATCCTATCCACATGGGACTTAGGGAGAACAAATAAGACATAATATGTACAATAAATGATAAATTATATAATTAGAAAGTGATATGTACTATAAAATAATATATTGGGATAAAAGCTAAAAAATATAAAGATGGGAGTGGTGGTTTGCAATTTCAAATAGGGTGGTCAGATTAATATTGGGTTTGATATTTAGTAATTGGAAATGAAAAGACTTCATAAATGAACTGATGTGCATGAAAGGAATTTGGGGGGAAAACCCACAATTTTAGTATATTGTCCTTGTATCAAGTAATTTGGCAAATCTCCTTTATTAATTTTAATTTATCTGTAGATTATTTTGAATTTTCAACTTATTCATTCATATAATCTGAGAACAATGGCCTTTTAATTACTTACTTTACAATCCTCATCTTTTTTTGTGTCCTTTTGGAAACAGCTAGAACCTTCAATTTTGAATAGAAGTGGTGATCGAATGCATTGTTTTCTCATTCTCAATACAGGGGGAGAAATTTCTTGAATGAATATGAACATTTCCATAATTTTATTTTTCAATATATGATTTATCAGATAAAATCACTGTCATTCACAGTTTTCTAGGCATTTTTTTCATGTACATATTTTGAATATTTTCAAATACTTGTCTTCATTCATTGAGAGAATCATGTGACTTTCATTCTGTGAAAAATTCTGCTATCTTTTCATATGTTAAACCAACATAAATTACTGGAACAAGTTTGCTAATATTTTGTTTATTATTTTTAAGTATATATTTAGAGGAATATTGACTTCTAACTTTCCTTTCTAATAATGACCTTATATGGCTTTGGTATCAATGTTATAGTGTCTTCCTATTAGCTGGAGCGTGCTCCTTTTTTTATTCTCTGGAAAAGTTTGAAAGATACAGATCTCTTTCAGTGCTGTAAAAAATGCATTAGTAAGTACTTTGAGCCTAGGATTTCCACTGTGGAAATGCTATTAAATATAGATTCAGTTTATTTAAGAGAAATCAAATGTGTCGTGTCTTCTCAGGTCAAATTTGGTATTGCATATTTTAAAGAATTTTCAACTTCATGAAACTTTTCAAATTTATTGTTATCAATTTGTCATATTGCGCCTCTTATTTTTTTACTGTCTCTAGCATCACTAATAATGGCCCTTTTTTCATTCCTAATGCTCGTAATTTCTGTCTTCTCTCCATTTATTTATATCTCAGTCATTACAGTATTATTAATTTTACTAATCTTTCAAAGTACCACAATTTGGCTTTGCTGATCCTTTATTGGATAGCTACTTTCTATTTCATTAATTTATGCTTTGGGTTTAATTTGATCTACTTTTTCTGTCTTCTTAAGATTGTTGTTTAGGTCATTGATTTGTAAACTTTCTTCTCCTATACTGTATGTATTCAAGGTTACGAATTTCCTTCTTAACATGGATAAAGCTTCATCCCACACATTTAAGGATGTTATATTTTTTCAATCTTTCCATTTAAAGGATTTTCTTATTTCCACTGTGATTTCCTCTTTGACCTATGTGTTATTTAGAAATTTATTGTTTAACTTCCAAACCTTTTTAAATTATCTTTCTATGGTTGATTTACAGATAAATTCCTTAATGATCATATAAAACAATATATATGAATTGGATTCCTTGAAAGTCATTGAGAATCATTTTGCATCCATAGATTTGGATATTTTGGTGAATATTCTAGTACCTGTGAAAGATTGTATATTTTTTGCATGTTCTGTATTTACTGCAAGCCGCATTCAATATACGGAATTGGTCCATATATGGAATTCCATATGGAATTCGGTTGACTTTGCTAATCATGTTATTCAAATTTTCTGTATCCATCATAATACTTTTTTCTGGTTCTTTTTATCAATTTCTGAGATGTATGTGTAAAATTTTCCAATGGTGATTGTGTATTCAGCTATTTCCTAAGTTCTGTTAAATTTTGCTTTAGCATATTTTAAGGCTATATTATTAATTGCATACACATATACAAATACATTTCCACTAGTCCTTAATTCTTTATGGAGGCAGCTCTATTTTTGGTTGACGTTTACTTTTAAGGCATGGCCTTTCAAGGCTCCCAACTTAAATTCTGGTATATTCTACCTTCTTTGGTGGATCCTAAATTCAAACTTTTGTCATCACAACACTGAATATTGCCAAATGCTCTATTCAGATTGTTGACTTCCCTCCACGGTGTGTG
>JAQZBX010060289.1:0-17338 GCA_029593785.1 Cabassous unicinctus | reverse complement strand
ATTGAAAAAGAAAAATGAAGTTGGAGGTATCACGTTACCTGACTTTAAAACATACTACAAAACTACAGTGCTCACAACTGCATGATATTGGCACAGAGATAGACATACTGACCAATGGAACCAAATTGAGAGTTCTGATATAGATCCTTGCATATACAGTCATCTGATATTTGACAAGGCCACCAATCCCACTCAGTTAGGAGAGAATGGCCTCTTTAACAAGTGGTCCTTGGAGAACTGGATATCCATATCCAAAAGAATGAGAGAGGAACACCATGTCACACCTTATACAAAAATCAACTCAAGATGGATCAAAGATCTAAATATGAGAGCCAAAACCATAAAGACCTTGGAAGATAATGTAGGGAAGCATCTACAGGACCTTGTAATAGGAAATGGTTTCATGAACTTCACACCCAAAGCATGAGCAGCAAAAGAAAAAATAGATAAATGGGATCTCCTCAAAATTAAAAGCTTCTGTACCTCAAAGGACATTATCAAGAAAATAAAAAGGCAGCTTACACAATGGGAGAAATTATTTGGTAACCATATATCTGATAGGAGCCTAATATCCTGCATAGATAAAGAAATCCTACACCTCAAAAATAAAAAGACAAACAATCTATTTAAAAAATGGGCAAGTGACCTGAAAAGACACTTCTCCAAGGAAGAAATACGAATGGCTAAAAAGCACATGAAAAACTGCTCGACATCACTAGTTATTAGGGAAATGCAACTCGAAACTACATTGAGATACCATCTTATACCCATCAGAATGGCAGCTATTAAAAAAACTGCAGAGTATAAGTGTTGGCGAGGCTGTGGAGGAATGGGAACCCTCATCCACTGCTGGTGGTATTGTGGAATGGTCCAGCTGCTGTGCAGGACTGTTTGGCAGCTCCTCAGAATACTAACAATAGATCTTTTGTATGATCCAGCAATTCCACTGCTGGGTATGTGTCCAGAGGAATTGAGGGCAGGGACACGAATAGATATATGCACCCCAGTGTTCATGGTGATATTGTTCACAATTGCCAGGGGTTGGGGTCTGCCCCGGTGCCCATCGGTGGATGGGTGGATGGACAAAATGTGGTAAGTACATACAGTGGAATTTTGCTCAGCTGCAAGAAGGAATAAAGTGTTAACACATGGAATAACATGGGCGATTCTTGAGGACCTTGTGTTGAGTGAAGCAGGGCAGACATTGAAGGATGAACAGTATATGACACCCTGATTTGAATTGAAAAAGTGAGCAGTCTCTGAGAACATTGTCTGAAAGATAATTTAACAAGGGAGAGAAAGAGAAGAACAGGTTGTGAGTCATCATCCATATGGACATAATCTATGGTAAAGTGATAGAGTATAGTTGCATATTGAAGGATAGGACAGGTGTGTAGTGATATTACTGGGTTTGGTGATGCAGGGTTGACAGGTGGGTAGATTAGGTAGGGTGGGTTAGAATACCCAGGATACTGGGTGGAGAGATGGGAGAGGGACTAGGTGAACATGGGATTTGTGGGTATGTGTTTGAAAGCACAGGAGTGGGAATGCTCATATGACAATATGACAAAGTTGTCTTACTGGTTTAGGGTGTAGGTTGGGGGGCATTCAAGATGGGACACATCTGGAGTAGGCTTCTGGATAGGGTGTGAGTGTTCATCCTATCATAATGTGTTGTGTCAGGGAGTGGAGACCCACACAGTGAGTGGAAAGGAGATGGACCCCCATCTTTGGGAGGACCGATTCACCCAGAAACAGACAGATGGGTGTCTCTTAGGAGCAAGGGTGGATCCTAACAGGGGAGGATAATCAGCATGTGAAGACCTCTTGTTGCATGTATCTATGTATCTTGTCATCCAAAGAGTCAAGACAGGGGGTGTCATGTGCCCCAGGGGGATGAAGAGGAAGGAACAGTAAAGATCTAATGAGGTATTTAGTGGTCAGGTGAAATGTTTTTAATTACCTTACAATAATGGACACAGACATGGTAAATATCATCAAAAATTATTAAACTATTCCTTCTGAATTGTAAACTATACTGTAAACCATTGACAATGTTTAGTAGTTATGTTTCAGTATCTGTATAACAGTTATAACAATGCTACCACCCACATATAAAAAGGTTTTAATATGGGGTGACGAACGGGGGATGAGGTTGGGTAGATGAGAGTCTCTAGTATTCTGTGTGTGACTTTGCTGTGACCTAAAACTTCTTTGAAAATTAAATGAATATTTGGGAGACACTGGGGAGTGAGTGGGGGAAGGGGCCATGGTACAGACTGGACACCGATAATGCAGTGATAAAAGGAAAAAACTTTTATTTCTTTTTTTTGTTTTTTTTTTCCCATTTATTGAATGCCCCAATCCTTTAATTATATTTTACTTTTACTTTTTTTTCTGAGTTTCCATGTATTTTATCTCTTGCGTTTAAGCTTATCATTAATATTTCATTTTCCTAATAATTGTATTTCGTTATTATATGGGTTTCATCTTCAAGGAAGATTTAGATCACAGAAGGGTTACAATGGGGGCTGCAGAGGATCATTGGTGGGGGGTGCCTGGGATGGGGGATTCATGGGAGGAAGTTCATCTGAATATACATGAAAGATATATAAAATTGTCCAAATGTCAAGGGGTGGGGCATGGTCACAGTGGGTGCACAATCACTCAATAAATGAGGGAATACTGAATTCCCAGCCTGGAGAGCTCTGCCACATTCTCCAAGAGAGCAACAACAGTCCCCTGAGTGCAGGGCCAGTGTCTGGCAAAGGAGGATGGTCCACTAATGGGTTCTTGTTATCGATGATTAGCCTTACGAGTCTTTGCTCTTGTAATTGAAACTTAGCCTACTGTTATGGGGTGCCTAAGGGTGGCCACCTGAGAGCCTCCTTGTTGTTCAAATGTGGCCTCTCTCTAAGCCAAACTCACCATATGAATGCATTACCTTCCCCCAATTGTGGGACATGACTCCAAAGGATGAGCCTCCCTGGCAATGAAGGATTAACACCAAGTGCCAACTGGCAATATGACTGTAAAAAGACCTTGAATAAAAGGGGGGAAAGGTAAAGACAAATGAGTTCATGTGGCCAAGAGACTTCAAAGAGAGTCAGGAGGTCATCCCAGAGGTAACACTAATGTACACCTCAGTAGGATCTCACAGAACACCAAAGTGGATATCACCCCACACAGAGGGGCTCCTGAGTGCTCTGGAGACACCCAGGTCCTATATAAGGGGGGATAGCTCCAGAGATTGATGCCTTATCAGTGGGCTATACTTTGGAATCTGTGGTCCTGTGAGTGACAGAGTTGGACTCCAATAAGTCCTCCCTGCACATGATCCATCAGTCCCTTCTATTCAAACCTATATGTGATGCTGGAGGTTGTAGGTATACTTCCAGAGACTGGAGCCTCTGGCCTGCCCATGTGTCAGCACTGCCTGGAATCTCGGTGGAGCTGCAAATCCTACTCTACAGCTCAATGGACTCACCCAAGTCACCTGTTGAGGAGACGATGATGGACAACGGCCATCCAAGTGAATGGAAAGAGTCTGAAGCTGCAGGCAGGATAATCCCATCCATTTTACCCATGGGATATAAGCCCCCTCCCAGTTGGAGGTGGAGTGGACATCAGCATCCCAAACTCTTCAGGATTAAGAGCTATGGACTAGAGTGGACTCACTGGTATTCTGTTGTAGACATATTGTGATTCAAGTATTGGAAGAAATTACAACAGTGAGTTGGAGCCAGTGGTCACTGGACACTTTTGGGGCAGGGAAGGGAAAAGCAGTTGTAATACAGGGGATTTTTCAGAACTTGGGATTTATCCTAAGTGACATTATAATGACAGATAAGCCATTTTACATCAGCATATAACACGCAGAACTGTGTGGGAGAGAATGTGGTCTCGAATGTGAACAATGGTCCATGCTTAATGGCAAAGCCCCAGGATGTGTATATCCATTGCAGGTGATGTGCCAGACTGATGAAAGATGTTTTTGTGGGATGTTACGGGAGATGTGGGAGGTGGGGAAGATGGGGATCCTTGTAATTTTGTGTAACATTTATGTAATCTAAGCATCTTTTAAAATATATATATATATATAAAATATGTATCCCATTAGCCCCCCTAAAAAAATAAATATGTTATGATGAATATAATTGATATATTATCAATTATATTATCTTTAATAATAATAATGTTGGTTATTATTTATTGAGCTCTTTCTATATGTTCAGCTTTGAGCTAACATTTTTACAAACATCCTTATAATCACTCTATGATTAGATGCTATTATTATATCTATTTTAAAAATGTATTGTGGTGACATAAATGTAACATAAAATCTCCTTTCTTAACTATCTTAAAATGCATAATTCAGTGTATTAATTACATTCACAATGTTGTGCTACCATCACTACCATCCATTACCAAAACTTTTTCATCACTCAATCAGAAACGCTACCTATTAAGGAGTAACTCCTCATTCCACTCTCCCTTCTGGGCCCTTGTAACTGTCATTTACCTTCTGTCTTGATGAACTTGCTTAATCAAGATATTTCGTATAAGTAGAGACATATAATATTTGTTCTTTTGTAATTGGCTTGTTTCACCTAGCTTGGTGTTTTCAGGGTTCATCCATGTTGCCATTCCCTTTTTAACAGCTGAGTGATACTCCATTTTGTTATGTACCGCGTTTCGTTTTCTCATTCTTTTGTGGACATTTGGGTTGTTTCCAGCTTTTGGCTCTTGTGAGTAATGCTGCTATGAACTCTGGTGTAGAAGTATCGGTTCGGGTCCCTGTTTTTAGTTCTTTTGTGTGTATATTTAGAAGTAGAATAGCCAGGTCATGTTAATTCTGTGTTTACCTTTTTGAGGAAGTGCCAGGCTGCTTTCCATAGCAGCACCACCGTTTGGTGTCCCTGCTAGCGGTGCACGGGGATTTCCATTTTTCTGCATTTTCATCAGTACATTTTCCATTTTAAAAATTATGGTCATCCTAGTAGGTGTATTATATTCATATTGCAGATAAGAAAACTAATGCTCACAGGGGTTGGTATGTTGCCAAAAGTCACTCAACTATGAAATAATACACTCAGAATTTGAATCCAGGTGCATCTGATTCTACAAAATCTAAGCTCCTGGTCACTAACTATACTCTCTCCTCAATGCTTGGAATTAATTCCTAAGCATAGGTGTAGAAGAGCAGAATTACTGAACTAAAGGTCACATGCTTAATTATAAGGCTCTTAATACATATTGCCACCAGCATATCTCATCCTCAGGAACATTGAGTGTTATTATTAAAATAATAGTTAAATTTTTGGTTAGTTTTGCTTGAAAAAAAATGTCATCTTATTGCTTTTACATACATATATCTAATTACTGTAAAGGCTATACAATTTCCACATAAAAATTAGTTGTAACCCCCCTTTCTGAAATTTCTGCTTATGTCCTTTGTTCATTTATCTATTGGGGACTCAGTGTCTGCTTATTGGCTTGTACAAGCTCTTTATATAATAAAGATTTTTAACTCTAAAAAAATAAAGATTGAAAGTCTGTTCAGGAAGCAATTGGATCCCTGGGTCCCCTCCCACACTGCAGACCACCCCACCCCTATCCTAGCAGAAGACTGAAATTTTATTCTCTGGAGAAGGTAGGAAAGAGTCTGGTAGCTGGGATCTGTAGGCACAGTTGTGAGCAGGTGAAGAAGACTGAAAATATGTGTGGATTAAATGAAAGTTTGCCTACTAATATTGAGACCTCAGACTTCTTTTCCTGGATCATGGGGAATGTGAGTAGCAAGGGAAAAGACCTAAATATCCTGACAATCAAAGGTCCTATGGGAGAGCCAAGTTTGTCCGCCCTACACTGAGTCCCACAGTTCAGAAATTTCACCCACAAGTGCAGAGCACCCAATGAGCTTATTAGAGTGGCCATTTGAAAGATCCCTATAGGCAATGTTCAATATGAAGACTAAATCACTTGAAGCATTCAGTTCTTTCAAACACTTTCCTAAAATTTTAAGTGAGAAATTTAAACTTCTGTTCATCAAATATTTTAATAAACAACATTTAGAAGTGTTATAATAGAGAATCTTATTAATATACTGCTGTATTATTTCAGTTTTGCAGTATATCTAAAAATTTTTTGCTCTGTCTGGTAATGTGCAAATGGATTTTTTGATCCACAAAATTCCCCCCAGGTGCTTCAACATCTCTACAGCTATGCCAAACTTGGCATCCCCTAAACCTCAGTAAATGGACCAAAGCTATGAATGGGAATATCTGAGGCACAGAGGGCAGCAAAATGCAGCCCCAGGCTTCCCAGCAGTCCCCCATGAGTCTTGAAACCTTAACATTCCCACCCCTACCCCCACCCTCACCCCCACCCCCACCCCCACCAGCCCTCCCTCCCCTGCCATGGTGTTTTCAAGTAAAGCTGCAGCTGTCACCTTGCTGGAAAAGGTATTTAATAATTCTTTTTTTAAAAAATAAAAAGCAGTTCACTAACACAAAGGGGGCAGAAAAAATTTCTACATTTGGAAAGGAAGGGGGAAAAGGCCATAATGTAACACTGATAGACTTGACCACATAAAATTTACAACCTTTTTAATTTTTCTCCCAATTACCCCTATACATAAATAAAATAATTTAATGGTATACAGTGTAATGTTCCTGGAAAAACGTGCAATTCTTTCATTGAATGAATGCAGTAAAAAACAAGAATAAAAGCACTCAGACCCTAGAACAGTATATGAAAGGAAAGGATGTAAACAGAAAGTGTGGTAGTCAGCAAACATAGCCACAAATACAGTCAGGTTTTGAAAATAATTTCAAAGGAGAGCTCTTTGGTATAACCGATATGTATTAATTTGCCAAAAGGGGCGCCAATGCAAAATACCAGAAGTCTGCTGGCTTTTATAATGGGGGTTTATTTGGGGTAAAAGCTTACAGTTCCAAGGCTGTGAAAAGCTCAGACCAAGTCACCATAAGGGGTGCTTTCTCACCAGAGTCAGCTGCCATGTGTTGCAGCAAGATGGCAGGTGATCTTTGCCTGGTCTCTCCTTCCCCTCTGGGCTTCCTCAGGCCCAGCTGATCCACTTTCTTCCACATTTCAGCTGCAAGCTGGTATAGGACTTTTCTCTTGGGGCTTCCTATATCAGTCTCAACTGTTCAGTTCTCTTCCCAAATTCAGCTATAAGCTGTTAGGCAAATGGACGACCTCTTCCATGGTCCTCAGGTGTTTGAGACTTTTCCTTTCTGTCACATGACAGGATAAAAAATAACAGAGCTCTCTTTTTTTGTGGCTGGCTGAGTGTTTATATGAGACCCAGCAAGAGAGCAGAGACTCAACATGAGCCCCACCTTATTGACATAGTACAATAAAAAGCCCTAGAGCAATCTTAGGTAATCTAATCAACGGCCCCTCAGCTGACTATAATGCAATCAAAGGCTAAAGTGCCCAGAGGAATAGATTCATTTACAAACATAATATTTCTCTTTTTGGGATTCATAAAATAATCTCAAATTACCATACCATATAACACCTATTAAATATATTTTTTCATGTGAATAAGCATCTGGAGAGTGTGGCAGTTTGATATTGTTTTAGTCAGCCAAAGGGGTACTGATGCAAAACACCAGAAATCTGTTGCCTGTCATACAGGGTATTTATTTGGGGTAGAAGCTTACAGTTACCAAGCCATAAAGCATAAGTTACTTCCCTCACCAAAGTCTGTTGCCATATGTTGGAGCAAGATGGCTGTTGATGTTCAGCCTTTCTCTTCATCTTAAGGCACTGTCATCCCAGCTTCTTCCAATATCAGCTGTAGACTGGGATAAGTCTCTTCTCTCTCCTAGGACTTGATTTTCTCTGGGCTCAGCTGCTCTGCTCTCTCCCATGTGTTTGCTTCCTGTACTCCAGCTCAAAACTCCATTGTGTCCTCTGTCTCCCTGTCTTTACTTCCCCAGGCTCCACATCAAAACTCCCACTAACTCTACTTTCATGTCATTTTCTCTGTAAGTTCCCACCCACCAAGGAGGTGGGGACTCAACATCCTACTGATGTGGCCAAATCAAAGCCCTAATCATAATTTAATCTTGCCCAGAGGAACAGATCAGTTTACAAACATAATCCAATATCTATTTTTTGAATGCCTAAAAAATGCCAAACTGCTACAGATATTATTTATGAATTCCAAAATGAGATATTGATTATGTTTGAAAATGGTGTGTTCCTCTGTGTGTGATACCCTTTAATTGTATTAAATTCAAAGGTTTATATTTACTTGATTAAATCAAGATTTGTCCATATCATTAGGATGACTCAGGGTTGAGACCCCTCCCCCTTGGTGTGCTATATAATTGGATACTCAATCAAGGAAAACATAGGAGAAGATACACAGGAATAGAGAGAACACATTAGACATGGCAGAGGAGAGAATTTTGGTCCTGGGGTCCTAGAGAGAGCTGAGCAATTCACCTGATTGCAGCTGAAGAGACCAGTGTCCTGAGCAGCTGAGAAGGCCCAGAAAGAAACAAGCCCTCCAGCTTATAACGGAGATTGGAAGGAGCTGGAACCATGAAGCCTTAAGAGGTAGAAGGAAGGAAAGACCAGGCAGAGATCACCCACCATCTTGCTCCAACATATGGCAACAGACTTTGGTGAGAAACTACCTTTTATGGTACCTTGAGTTGGACTATTTAGGGCTATGTAACTGTAAGCTTTTACCCCACATAAATACCCTTTATAAAAGCCAACAGACTTCTGGTAATTTACATCAGCACCCCTTTGGTTGACTAATACAGAAAGCATGCTACAATGACTATGTCTCAAGAACTCTGTTGCAAGGTAATATTGATATTGATGATCTGGATCTTTCTCATCAATACAGTAACATGCTCAAATATAATGCATCTTAAAATAAGAGATGTCCTCACTTAATTGTATATTCCTCCACTGCTATTAATGAAATTTTAACTCCTCCTCTTAATGGTAAATTTCCTGGGGCAAATGTTTATCTTTTCTGGAACTAATTCATCCTTCCCATTCCTCCTTGTAACTGGGCTTTCAATCCCATCACTAACTGTCAAAAATAATCTCTGCATTGCTTAATCCAATCAACACATATTTTTTAACATAGTAAATAAATACAATAGTTAATTAGTCAAACAAGCAAACACTTATTTCTCCACTGGGAAAAACTGGATTAGCTCTCAGATGATCTCAGGTTAAGTTCTAGGCTTCAATTCTCCCTAAGCCAGGGGTTTCTAACATTTTTCATTCCATGGAACCCTTTGCCAGTCAGGTGAAAACCATGGACCCCTTTCTAGATACACACTATATTGTGTATTATTTAATAAATATATACACCCACACCAACATGTTTCCACAAGAAAAATTTTTTTTGAATTTCAATTCAAGCTCACAGACCCCTTGTTAAGAACTCATGCTCTAAGCCTTCCCTGCACTAACTACTAGGCTTTCTTAATATGTTCTGAATATCCTTTATCTCTTCCCTCATCTAATTGAATCAATCTAGGAGATTTGTCTGGACCCCTTTGATTAGTAGTTCCACACTCTGCATTTCCTGTTTTTAGTTTGTTCATTTGACTGAGCCATGTTTGACTGCTTCTTAGTATGGTTTTTAATTTTTTGCTGAAGTCTAGGCATCTGTTTATCTTGATGGGTTTATTCTGTTAGACAGCTTATCTCTCTTGCCTAGAGTTTTATTTTTTTTTTATTTTGTGTTAAAGGTTTTCTTGGACACTTGGTTACAATTCTTATAAATATTTAGAGTTGCTTGTATTTAACTGAAAAAAAAATAAAAGAAATAAGAAAGGGAGAAAAAAGAAAAAAAAATAATAGAAAAAAGCAAAAATAAAAAATAAAACATAAGAAAAACAGGAACAGAAAACAGAAATGAATGAAAATAGGAAAAGGAAGAAAGAAAATAGGAAGAGGAGTATAGAATGAAAAAAAAAAGTAATAAAGAAGAAAGAAATATAAAAGGGAAACAAATGCCTCTGTCTCAAGTCACAGGCTTTTGGCTAGGTTCCTTCGCATCAGCCACCCATACCCATGAATCAATCACCCCATGGCCTACCTCTCCATAGGTATTCAGATGAGGAAAGGGAAAAAAATAACAGGCCTCCTTCTCAAGCCTCTGACCCCTGGCTAGTTCCCCCCTTTCTGATCAGATTGCCCCACTGCTAGTCACTCCTGCAGTGCTTGTCTGGGCCCTCCCTCTCTGGCCTGATTGCCCTAAGCCCTGCTGTTCATGTCTGGGCACTGCTACCCGGGCCCAATCACACCACAGCCTGCCACTTGCCTGGTGTCCATCTGGATATCCCATCATTGGCCAAATTGCCCCATGGTCTGCCACTCCCTGGGTACCCAGCTGGGCACCTCTTCATTGGATTGATCACCCAGCTTCCCACCACTCCCCTGATACTTGGTAGGGCCACCTTTCTCCAGCTATCCTCTCTGATCATCACTATGGGTCTGCAGCTTTCCCTAGGCTCAGCAAGCCTACCTGCCTTCCTGCATGCAGCCTGCCATTCCCTATTGTGTAATGTTGGATGTCTACTTCAGGTATTATGAGCCTCAGGTGTTAGGTGGGCATATAATTACAATTGTTATATTTTCCTAATGTATTAATCTTTTATTATTATTAAATATCCCTCTTTGTTTGTAGTAATATTTCTTTTCCTTTCTGCTGGACCTTTTCACTTCACCTATGTGCATGTACTCAGCCTGAGGTTAAGGTAGGTGCTTCTGGATGACTGGAGCAACTCTGGGTTTGATGAAGAAGGAAATTGAGATTCTCTGTCCTGCCAATCTGGAGAAAATAATTTCTGTTTGGCAATAGTCATCTATTCCTTATTCCATATTCAATGGTGACAGTTATGCTGAGCCTCCACTTATTCTGCAATGCATCTGTCCTTGCCCCTGCTCACCACTGCTGTATAATCCTTCACAAGACCCCCCCCCACATTCTCCTCTGTAGGCACAGTGAACTTCACTCTTTCCCTAAGGATTTTATGCTTATTCTTGCCTCTACATCTTCTCCAACACTTGTAGTCCTCTGGTTTTTAAAAGCCACCAGTCTAATGGGAGTAAGATGATATCTCATTATAGTTTCCATTTGCATTTCCCTAATAGCTAGTGATGTTAAGCATCATATCATGTGCTTTTTAGCCATTTGTGTTTCTTCTTTGGAGGAGTGTCTATTCAAATCACTTGTCCATTTTTTAAATGGGCTGTGTGTCTTTTTATTTTTGAAGTGTAGGATTTCTTTATATATGCTGAATATTAGGCCCCTATCAGCTATAAGGTTACCAAATGTTTTCTCATATTGAGTAGGCTGCCTTTTCACTTTGTTGACAAACTTCTTTGATGTGCAAATCTTTTTAATTTTGAGGAGGTTCCATTTATCTATATTTTTCTTTCATTGCTCATGCTTTGCATGTCAAGTTCATGAAACCATTTCCTAATACAAGATCTAGTAGATGATACCCTACATTATCTTCCAAGATCTTTCAGGTCTTGGTCCTTATATTTAGATCTTTGATCCATCTTGAGTTGCTTTTTTTTTTTATAAGTGGGGAGATGGTGTTCCTCTATCATTCTTTTGGATATGGATATCCAGTTACCCAAGCTTCATTTGTTAAAGAGGCCATTTTTGCCCAGTTGAACGGGATTGGTGGCCATGTTGAATATCAGTTGACGGTATATGTAAGGCTCTATATCAGAACTCTCAATTTGGTTCCATTGGTCAGTATGTCTATTCTTGCATAAATATCATACAATACTCCTTTTTTTTTTTTCTTTTTCAACATGTCTTTGGCTATTCGGGGCAGCTTGCCCTTCCATAAAAATTTCACTGTTAGCTTTTACAATTCAGTAAAAAGTGCTGAATTTTGGGATTGTGTTAAATCTGTAAATCGGTTTGGGTAGGATAGATGTCTTAATGATGTTTAGTCTTCCAATCCATGAGCAGGGAATAGTCTTCCAATAATTTAGGCCTTCTTTGATTTCCTTTAACTGTGTTAGGTAGTTTTCTGCATAGAAGTCATTTATAATTTTAGATAAATTTATCCTAGGTATTTGATTCTTTTAGTTGCTATTGTAAATCAGATTTTTTTCTTGATTTCATCCTCAGATTGCTCATTATTGTTGTACAGAAATCCCACTGGTTTTTGCACATTAATCTTATAACCTACCATTTTACTGAACTCATTTATAAGCTCTAGAAGCTTTGTTGTAGATTAATCAGGGCTTTCAAGGTATAGGATCATGTCATCTGCAAATACTAAAATTTTTACTTCTTTCTTTCCAAGTTGGATGAATTTTATATATTTTTTTGCCTAAGTGCTCAAGCAAGTACTTCTAATGCAATGTTAAATAAGACCAGTGACAGTGTGCATCCTTGTCTTGTTCCAGATCTTAGAAGGAAAGCTTTTAGGATTTCACCATTGCATACGACATTAGCTGTGGATTTTTCATATATACCTTTTATCATGTTGAGGAAGTTTCCTTCTATTCCTATCTTTTGAAGCGTTTTTTATCAGGAAGAGTGCTGTATTTTGTTGAACGCTTTTTTCTGCATCTATAGAGATGATCATGTGTTTTTTTTCTTTTGATCCATTTATGTTTTGATGACTAATTCAATCTCATTGCTAGAGATTGGTCTGTTGAGCTCATCAATATTTCTTCTTTCCTCAGTGTAGGCTGCTTGTGTGTTTCTAGGAATTTGTCCATTTCCTCTAAATTATCCTTTTAGTTGGCATAAAATATTTTGAAGTATCCTCTTATGATACTCTTTATTTCTGTGGCATCATTGGTGATATTCCTTCCTTGTTTCTTGTTTTATGTATTTGCATCTTCTCTCTTTTATCCTTGTTAGTCTAGATAGGGGTTTGTCAATTTTATTAATCTTTTCAAAGAACCAGTTTTTTATTTTATTTATTTTATTTTTTAATAATAATTTTCTTCAAATTTTAAAAAGATACTTAGATTAAATAAATATTACACAAAAACTATAGGGATTCCCATATGTCCCACTCCCCACACCTTCCACACCCTCCCACATAAACATCCTTCATTAGTGTGGCACATTCATTGCAATTGAGAAACACATCCTGGGGCTTTGCCATTAAGCAGGGACCATAGATCACATTGTAGACTATACTCTCTCCCACACAGTTCTGCTTGTTATGTGATGATATAAAATGGCTTATATCTGCTGTTGCATTTTCATTCAGGATGATTCCCAAGTCCCAAAAAAGCCCCCATATTACAACTCTTTTTCCCTCTCCCTGGCCCCAGAGAGCCAGAACCAGCTTTTTGTTCTGTTTGTTTTTTCCAGTGCTTTCTTTTTTTAAAATTTCCTTTAGCTCTGCTCTTAACTTTCTTATTTCCTTCTTTCTACTTTTTTTGGGGTTAGTTTGTTGTTCTTTTTCTAATTGCTCCAGGTGTGCAGTTAGGTCTTTGATTTTAGCTCTTTCTTCTTTTTTAATATAGACATTTGTGACTATGAATTTCCCTCTCAGTAGAGCTTTTGCTTCCTCCCATAGGTTTTGATACATTGTGTTGTCATTTTCATTCATTTCAAGGTAGTTACTGATTTCTTTTGCAATTTTCTCCTTGACCCACTGATAGTCTAAGAGTGTGTTGTTAAACTTCCATATCTTTGTGCCTAATTGGCTTCTCTGCCCCTTACAGAATTCCAGCTTCATTCCATTGTGGTCAGAGAAATTATTTCATGTAATTTTAATCTTTCTGAATTCATTGAGAATTGTTCTTTGGTCTATCCTGGAGAATGATCCCTCTGAGTTCAAGAAAAATGCATATCCTGCTGTATTTAGGTGGAATGTTTGGTATATGTCTATTAGATCCAGATCCTCTAATGTATTATTTGAGGTCTTTTTTCATTATTGATTCTCTGTTGAGATGTTCTGTCTAATGGTGATAATGGTGTATTAAAATTCCCCACTATAATTATAGAGGCATCTATTTCTTCGCTTAGTTTTTTCAATGTTTGCCTCATTTATTTTGAAGTGACCTGGCTAGGTGCATAAATGTTTATGATTGCTCTTTTTTCTTGATAGATTACCCCTTTTATTAATATATAGATTTCCATCTTTGTCTCTTAAAATTGTTTTGCATTTAAAGTCTATTTAAATATTACTCAGCTGTAAGAAGAAAAGTAGTATTAACACATGAGTAACATGGATGAACCTTGAAGACCTTATGTTGAGTGAAGCAAGCCAGGCACTGACGGACAAATATTTCATGACCTCACATATGAATTAAGCAAATTGAGCAGACTCACAGAGCTAGAGTCTGGAAGATAGGTTTACAGGAGACAGAAAGGGAGAAGGTTGTGAGCCAATACTCTTATAGGTAAAATGTATGATAAGGAGGAAGGGTGTAATTGTACAATGGGTGGGCACACCAGTGGTGCAGTGATGTTATTGGGTTGGGTGGTGTCTGTTTGTGAGGGGCAGAGGGTAAGGATGATGGGTTGAACTGTCCATGGACATGGGGGAAGGGTTGGATGGAGGGAGCAGGTGAACCCTGGGGATTTGCAGGTATTTGGTTGAAACCACAATGTTGGGAATGTACTTTTAGGAAATATGGCAGGAAAGGGTTACTGGCTTATGTTGTTGGATATGAAGTGCATATTGGAGATGGCACACCTAGGGCAGGCTTCTAGGGACTGTGTTAGTGTTCATCATGCCATAGCTTGTTCTATCCATGGGTGGAGACCCACATAATGAGTAGGAATATGTTGTACTCCCATCCTGGGGAGTCCTGCTATGTTCTTAAATAGAGGGACAAGGGACTTTGAGAGCTTAAGCAGTGCCTAATAGGGAAGGACAGACCAGTATGTCAGGCTCTCAATGTTGTTGTAATTATGAAACTTGTTCTTCAAGATTTGAGGCTTGGTGGTTGCTGTGGGTCCTGAGGAGTGGGGCAATGAGGAATAGAAGAGATGGAACATGGGACATTTTTGGGGTGATGGAATTATTCTACATGATATTGTGATGATGGATACAGGCCATGTTAAATTTCACAAAAATTTATAATGGTGTATGTACAAAATATAAACCATAATGTAAATCATTGACCATGGTTAGTAACAATGTTTCAATATTGTATATCATTTGTAAAAATTGTAGCATCCACATGTAAAATATTATTAATAGGGGAAAGGGGAAAGGGGAAAGGGGGAGGATGTTGAGTATATGGTAATCCCCTATATTTTGTATGTTAATTTTCTGTAACCTAAAGCTTCTTTGAAGACAAAGTGAAAAATTAAGACACTGGGGGAATTAATGTTTGAAAATGTCACTGTACATACTAGACAACAAATCTTAGAGTGATGAAAGACAATATCAAAAAATGTTTTTAATTTTATAATTTTTATTATTTTATTGCAAAAATTTTAAATTTTTTGTATTTATTATTTTTAAAACTACCATTATTATTTCATTTTCTTATTAATTTTATTAGGTTATTTTGTTGGCTTCATTTTTTAATAAATTTTGGATCATAGAAGGGTTACAACTGTGGCAGGGGCGGATCATCCAGTGATGGGAAATGCATTGAAGGAAGTTCACCTGGTGCATACATATAAGGCTTATAATGTATTCAGGTGTTCATGGGGCATTGTCATGGTGGGTGGAGATTCACACAATAGGCAAAAGAATAACCAATTCCCATCCTGGAAAGCACTGCCACTGTTCCACTGGAGACAGTGGAACAGCAAGAATCACCTGAGTACAAGGGCAGTGACTAGTGAATGTGCTTATGAACTTTTACTTTTGAAATTGAAACTTAGCCTATTATTATAAGGTACCTAAGAGTACATCCTGAGATCTCCTTGTTTTCAAATGTGGCCTCTCTGTATCCAAAACTCAGCATATAAATGCATTACCTTCACCCCAGCATGGGACATGACTCCTGGGGATGAGCTTCCCTAGCACCAAGGAGTTACTACCAATCATGAACTAGCAATGCAACTGGAAAAAGACCTTGGCCAAAATGGGGAAAGGGTGAAGACAAATGAGTTTATATGGTTAAAAGACTTCAAAGTGAGTTGTCAGGTCATTCCAGAGGTCCCATTTATGCACATCTCAGCAAGATCTCATTGATTGCCAAAGTAATCATTTCCTCAAATAGTGGTGCTCCTGAGGGCTCTGGAGACATCTGGACACTGTAGGCATGGCAGACAGCTCAGGAGTTTGGTGCCCCATCAAATGGCCCTGCTTTGGAATTTATGTTGCCCAATGTGACAGAAGTGAGCTCAGTTGTGATTTCCCTACACGTGGCTTTTCTTCCTCTTCTATTTGAACCTATAGTTAGTACTGGATTTGATAGGTGTATGTCCAAAAGACTTAAATCTTTGGGCTGTCCGTGTGCCAGTTGGGCCGTGATTCTCAACAGTGTTGTAACATCGATCTCCAGTTCATTGGACTCACCCAGGACAGCAAAAAAGGAGATGATGGACAATGACCATCCCGAGGAACAGAGAGTCTGCAACTGCAAGCAAGATAGTCCCATCCATATGCCCCATGAGATCTAAGTCCCTTCTCAAATAGAGCTGGAATGGGCATCACCATCCCAGAATCCCCAGGATTGGGGAATGAAAGATGGATTAGAGTAGACACTGTTATTCTACTATAGACTTATTGTGATTCCAGCAATGGAAGAACTTTCATCATTGATGTGGAGACATGGCCACTGGATGTTCTGAGGGGAGGGAGATGGAAAAATAGGTATAATATGGGGCATTTGCATGACTTGGGAATTGTCCTGAATGACATTGCAATGACAGACCAGGCCATTATATATCTTGTCATAACTTACAAAATTGTGCAGGAGAGACTGTAAACTACCATGTAAACTATAATCCATGCTTAGTGGTAATGCTCCAAAATGTATTTATCAAATGTAACAAATGTACCACACTAATGAAGGATATTGTTAATGTGGGAAAATGTGGGAGGGGTAGGGAGCAGGGTATATGGGAATTCCCTCTATTTTTTTCTTCATATATAAATTAATTTAATGACATATAGTTTAAGTAAATGTTTCCACAGGAAAAACTTTCTTTAATACAATGACTTGTAAACTTTTTTGATGATGAGTGTACAATAAGAAAGGAATTACATACAGAATACACATACACAACTTTTTGTTCATTATCTGTCTACCTTCCATTATGGTAGGGACTTGAGCCCTTTTTTTTTAAAGGACTTATTTATTTACTTTTATCCATTTCTCCCCCCCATTTTTGCTGTTTCTGTGTCCATTCACTGGGTGAATCTGT
>JAQZBX010060288.1:0-17337 GCA_029593785.1 Cabassous unicinctus | reverse complement strand
CTCTGCTTAACACATTTCCAAAATCTTGGTAAACTTTAAAATAGTATCGGCATACTGTGAGGAAGGAAGAAAGCTTTTCCTGGAGGTAGGGCAAGGCAAAAAAAAAAAAAAAAAAATTAAACAGAGTAAACTCTAGATTAAAAGAATGTATCAGTGTACAGTTATTGTTATTTAACACTTATTAAGTGACAACAACAACAAAATTTGGTGTGATACAGTGTAGTGCCCTAGTAAATAGAAATCTGTGTTGGCTTCACTTTATCCATTTGAACATATGGATTTTCAAAATAATGTAATACAAACTAGGGAAGATTGTATTTGTATTTGTTAATTGTGCACACAATATGGTCTCAAAATAGATTTAAAAAGAGAGGAAATAATGCCAAAATATTATTTTAAACAAGTATAGTTTTCTCTGTTGATAGGCAAAATCATGAGTGACTTTTTGTATGTGTGTGATTCTTTATATAAAGTTTTTCTATGTGCCAGTCCCCTTTCCCCCCTTTGGAAATCAAGAAAAAAATATAGTGAAGAAAATCTAGAAAAATTACATTTTTAATGTCTAAAATTATTGTGAAAGCCCAAAGAATTCATGTTGAGAATTTTTAAAAGTAGCATGTAGGTGCTGCTTGTTTCTTTGACTGAGCTTTGAGGCTTGATCCTCTCCTATTCTTTTTGAATTCCTATTCCATTTTTTACTTACAAACCTGATATTTAATAATTTAATACTTTCTTATTTTATATATGCTTTAAATAGGCCTTCTGTTCTTTTTAAAAACATTTTTATGGCCATAATTTATCTGTATAAATAAGGGAAAGGTAATTATAGATGTATAATTTCATATTCTAGATTATTTTTCAGGAGAGTAGTAGCTATTCTAAATATTGAGAAGTTACTACTCTTGTCTCTGTTTTCATTTGACTTATTAGCTGCATCTAAATATAACTGTTTTGTGGACATTAAATTTCCCTATTAAATGTGAAAATCCAAGACTGTTTGCTACCTGTGTCAGAATGCCTTGAATCTATTTTTATGAATCATCATGATTTTCTTCATCATGTACTTCCTTTTTAGTTTTCAGCGTTTGAAAGGACAGTGAAATGGATGGTGTGGCTTCCTCCTAGCTATGTTTAATTTATTAATGGAACAGTGAGGGTTTCTATAAGAAGTACATTATACAGATAATGTAAGCGTTTTAGGAGCCGTTGTTAGTATCTAACCCATGAGGGTTTTCAGTGTATAAAGGGAGTTGTAGATGTGCACTGTGGAGGCTGCAAGGCTTCAGAGTAATGGGAGAGAGGAGCTGAAGGAGGAAGGAAGAGAGGTGAAGGCTGAGTGAGAGATAGAGAAGGAAAGCAGCATTGCCATGTTAGGTTCTTACTTTACTAGTTGATGCATCACGTTACACACTCTGTTAAAGACTTATTGATTTGGTACTGTAAAGGTTGGGTAACAAATATATATATACAATATATATAGCCTCATTGTTTTGCAGTATCTCAGATTCTTATATCCCACTTCTTCCTCCTATCATTCCCAACACCTAGACTCTCCTTTCAGCTCTATAACAAGATCTCTTTGTCTCTTTCCTCCTTGGAGAACTAAAAGTCACCTTTTGGGAAGACTTTATGATCAGCCCTACCCTATCCAGACAGTTTAGAGATCACTTTATCGAGATCACTTTACCTCTGTATTCTCAGTTTTACAGGTTAGTGCATGAACGCAACTCCAAGGGAATGAATATGTTCAGCAAAAGTTTAACAGAGACTAGGAAACACCAAATTAAATAATAAGTGTTTAATGTAAATTAAGTGAAATTTTTTGAAATAGACATGATTCCTTAGAAAGTAAACTGGTGGCAGGCACGGGGTACACTATTGCCAGGTGAGGGAAAGTCTGGGGGCAGTTAGCTAGCTGTTAAAATAGCTGAGAGGTGGTGAGGACCCAAAATAAGGTCGTTAAAATATGGACAGCAGGAGTGATTGGATTTTATAGACATTTGAATACATGAACCCCCTAAAATTGTGTGCAAACTGTTGCATGTGTTGGCCGTTTCCTGGGGAGTGGTTCATAGCTTTTATCGATTTGTCAGAGAAATCTGTGTCCTCCAAAAGATTTTGTGGCTGTATGTGGAAGGAGAGAGGGAGAAGGAGGAGTTGAAGATGATGCCAAAAATTCTAACTTGGGAGGCAGTTGCATCATGGAAGATGACATTTCAGGCTGAGGGAAAGCTACAGAAAAGATTCGAAGGTAGAAAGTTTCGTCTTTATTAGGGAAATGGTAAGTAATTCAGGTTAGCTGGACCGCAGAGGAGAGGTTGGAGGGCAGAGGGAGATAGGATCAGATGTTTGATAAAATGGGTGAGAGGAGAGTCTGAATTTAGAAGGTATTTTCGCAATCGAAGTAAAGATGTAAAATGGGGTCATGGCAGTGTGACTGTATTAAATGGAATGGATTCAAGATATTTTGCAGAAAGAATTGACAGGATTTGGCTAGTGACTGACTGGGTGTGGGAGAGGAGTCCTTGGGAAAGTGAAGTCTTCAGTGAAGGGGAAATGAAAAGCTGCTGCAGCCTTGCTTGCTCAGGGCTCAGTGATGGCAAAGAACCCAGACTTTCTCTTACATGGGTTTTCAAGCAGAAGTTAATACTCCTCATTTTTTTGGACGTTAAAATATCAAGAGGGGGGCTAAGTTCTACTGCCGTTTACTATCTAGACACCAGGGATGCCAAGTGTCCTGCAGTGCCCAGGACAGTCTCTCATGTGGGAGCATTGTCCAGCCTAAAGCTAGAAGTACCCCCGGTGAGAGACACTGTAATAACTCATTCTGATTCCAGGAGATGGTTGTCGATATTTCTTTATTGTTCCCCTCAGGTTGCCTTTAGGTCAGTGTAGAGCCTGCCACACAAGAGTGCATGGAATTTCATGTTTTTCCAAGACCATATTCTTTGGAGTGGATTGCTTATATGACAGATCTCTGTCTTGCTAAATATGTCATCTATAATAGTATTACTAAGTACATTTATTATGTAAAAAATCTCCTACCTCAACAGGAATATGAAAGATGGACAGATAGGGTGGTGAAGTGGTAAGAGTATTACCACTACCACAATTAGTGAGTTTCTGGGAAAAGGTGATGAGTTTGGTTTTGTCATTTTAATTTGCCCACAGCAATCTGTCTTCCCTTATTACAGGTAGAAATTTGTAGCAAGAAGTTAGAAATATAGAACCACAGCTCTGGGGAGAAGCTCAGAACCTCCTCAGACACTTAATAGGTAAAGCATTGGTACTACATTAAAGTAACTCCAGGGAGAGAATGTGTCAATAAAGAGACCTGACAGAAACTTGGGGAGGACAGATTCTGTGCTGGAAAGGAGGATGAGCTTTTGACAAAGTAGGGGAAAGAAATGGCCAAAGGTTGGGAGAATCCAGAGAGTATCACAGAAGCCAAGGAATAACAGTGTTTCAAGAAGAGAGGGAGTTAGGTGTGTTAAATGTTGCCAAGAGGTCAAAGAAGACAAAGGTGGAGAAAAGGCTATGGCAGATATCTATTATGTCTCTGAGAACCTTTGTAAGAGAAGGCTCAATAGAGTAAAGTGTGTGTTGGAAAGGGTGTGCGGGCTGACGCTGGTGGAAAACACATTGCAAAGATTTTAAAGAGTGAATAAGTGAAGAGGATGTGGCATTAGAAAAATCACATGCCAAGGGGAAGGAGAATTCCTTGAGAATTTTGAGAGAGTAACAGCCTTGAGGCAAGATTATTTTAGTATCTGACTATGGTTGTAGGTAGAGTAAGGTGATAGAAAAAAAGGAGTAGTTGGAAATGGGTTTTTTGTTTTGTTTTTAAGAAAGAGTGAGGCAGGATTAGCTTTACAGGAAAGGAATCTCCTCAGTTTCCTGTCAATGAGATTAAAGGAGAAGATGGGTTATGCTAGAGATATTGAGGAATAAGTAGGAAAACCAGCAAAGCTCGGCCTTTTAAAGGTTTATATTTCAGTAAAGAAGCAAGGTCATCAGTTAGGATTTAAAAGGAAAAAACAAAAAACAAAAAAACGAAGGGAACCAAGGGAGTGTGACAAAAGATGTGGAAAAATTGTTTTTGGGAATTTGATGAACATTCAAATAGGGATGATTAAAAGGATGACCAAGCCCAGGGAAGTTCCAGTGGTCTGAGCCAGCAAGATTTTTGGCCCTTCTCCAGGAATAAATGCAGGGAAAGAATCTAACAATGGATTTATCTAGGGTTTGGCATTGGTAAGGTGAGTATGGGGTGAAGTTCAGAGAAAACAAATGCTTCATTGAAAGCATTGCTAGGAAGGCTAACCAGAGAAATAATGAACACTGAGGATAGGGAAGGGCAAAAGTCCTCAGTAGGGAGGAAGGGCTCCCGGGGAACTGTTGGGGGGATTAAATGAGATAATGTGTATGTGTCTGGCACATAGTAAGTGTTCAGGTGTTTATGATTATTAAGATGTGGTTCTTGTATAATATATACCTCCCTTCATGTAATAGATAACTACTATATTATTTGTGTAAATCAAGTGATATTTCCAATAGACTTCAACCATCTATGAACCACAAACCAAAAATCTATATCTATCTATCTATCTATATAATATATATATATTTTATATATATTATATATATATTTTACTGAACCACAAGCCAAATTTAAGTTAAAAAAAGACAAAAAACTCTCAAACCATTTAAAAACATCATAGGTTACTTAAAAGAAAAGTATATCCTAACTCTATCACTTATTAGTTCTGTAACTGTGAAAACATTCATTAAACTCTCGGAATCTTACTTTGCTTAGCATAGGGATAGTAGTTACTTAATGTTATTGGGATGATTCGATGAAGTCATATCTGCGACAGCACTTGAGACAGTACCTCTGCTTTCCTCCTTACTTGGAGGTGTCATTTAACAAGTCAAGGAGGATATTGGAGGATAGTTCAAAGGCAGCCTGCAATTGTAATAGTAGAAGATTGTGATCATTCCTTTCATTAGCAGAAAATCCATTGTGATGCGAAAGATCTACAAGAGAAATTCTTATAAAGAGTCAGTTTGCAAATGATTCTAATATCCATCCTTGACCTCCCAGAGTCAAATGAGTTAATGTAAGATAAAGTGCTTTATGACATTTAAACCCTATAAAGATGTTATTACCATTTCTGAAATGGATGCCCTAAAATATTATGTGAACATTTTGCTTCTTTCTGTATCTGATTTTAAATTCATGAAGTTTATTGTTTAAAGCTGCTTTTCCCAAATTGTGTTTCATAAGATAATGTGGGTTCTAATAAATGTTAAATGTGTTCCAGGAATGAAAACATTCAGTGTTCAAAAAAATATGGGAAACACTACCAACTATGTAGTATTGTCTTGGAGAATAACAGCCTAAATATTAGCCTAAAAAAGAGTCTGAGAAGTTCTGCAGTAAGACATTTATCCAACTTTATGTATTTCATTGTTGCCTAGAATTTTTTGATCATGGAACCACTTAGTCCTAGAATAATTTGTATGTCTGTTCTAAGATAATCATTGATAGGGCTCCAGAATTTTCCTATAAGTTTTGTTATATTTAACCATTCTTTGAACAGAATAGACCCTTAGAATGCTACGTTGCATATTATCCTCAGACAAAATAAACAAATGTCATTTCTTTAGTGTTTTCAATTCCTCCTCTTAAAGTTTATTTTCCTATCCTGTTGCTTCTTAAAGCATTTATGAAATCAAGATAACTGACTTGAGAAATCAATCTGTTTTAAAATATCAGTGACATAGAAAACCCACATGTTCTAATTATTTAGTGACTATTCTTTTGCTTTCACATTTGTTTTCTTATTCATATAATTGGCTGTGGGTAGATGAATTTACGTATTTCTTAGTTCTTTCATGCCTGACTTATTGCAGCATGCAAAATCTACTCTTCTGGTTTCTAGGTGTAAGTTCCTGTATAGAAGAAACCACAGTTAAGACTTTACAAACTCTTGTGTGAACGCCTGTCTGTAACATACTGCTCTGTAGTCTTAAAAAACTGAGTGGAAACTTTATTGCCCTTTGTTATAAGTAAGATATTTCAGACATCAATTGCTCACTGCCATTTCTCTCTCTCTCTCTCTCTTTTTTTAAGGTTCTTAGTTGCCTATTCTAAGGAAAAATAGGTTGATTTCTGTAGTTGTTGTAGACACAACTGGTGTCTACAACATGAAAATTTACCCTGAGTGAATCCTATGATTTGACACCAGTGTTTTGGATGAAGCGATTTGAAGGAATGTCCATTGTATGATTTTTTAATCTCAAAGAGCAAAGAATATTAGTGCTGATAGGACCTTAGAGAACAGCCCAAGTACTCATTTTAGTGGTAAGGCTGTTTCAACATCACACAGCTTATTTGTAACAAAGCCAGGACTAGAACCGATGTAGATCCTGACTGCCAGTGCAGTTTGGACCTTTTCACACAAATCGAGTATGGATTATCATTCATTCAATCAGTGTTTTTAGAGTCCATTATGAGCCAAGCACTATTTTAGGCCTGAAGGGAGTAACAAATCAATGATCATAATCTTAACCTTGCAGTCTAATAGGGGTGATGGAACAGGTATATAAATAACTATAAAATGTAGAAATTAGTTAATGCCATAAGAGATGCTGCTAAATGTGTATATAAGAAGTGCATAGTAAGAACATATCTTACCTGTAGCTATCATGCTCTGATTGACTTGAATTTAGACTGTTTTATTTGCAGAGCAACAAGATTCTCAGTTGGCTAACCAATTTTGGCATTGTATTGTTTGTCACTATAGAGTTACCCTACCCTGTAATTGACTGTATTAAGCTGCTTATTAGAGTACTAAAGCAGAAACAGAATTATGTCGTCTACTTTCTTGGCATGAATTCATTGCTAAATTTGCTTTTCGTTTTTTAAAAGGGATGCGGAAAAACTAGAGAGCATGAAGAGAAATTCAAATTAAAACGATACTCTTTCAGTTTTTAAGAGGCTCTTCCTCATTTCATTGTTCTTTAGTCAAATGTGTGAAGTAGAATTGGAAATGAGAATTTGTTGAGATTATTGACAATCAAGGGAAACAATCAATATAGGAGTTACATAGGACTTGTTCATACATTTCATTTTGTGCGAAGGTCCAAATTGTAAATATTTTAGGCTTTGCAGGTTATAAGGTGTCTCACTGATTCCCAGCGCTGCCTCTGTAATGTGAAAGCCACCATAAGGAATGGGCATGGCTGTGTTCCAATAAAACTTTATTTACAAAAACAAGGGGCAGGCAGGATTTGGCCTGTGGGCAATAGTTTGCTAATCTCTAATCTGTAGAACCCTTCTTTGTCTGTTGGCTCTTTTATGAAAAGGTGCACAAAAGAAATGAAAGAAAATGAAGCTCAAATCAGTTAATAATGGTACTTATTAGCACCATCAACATAGGGTAGGTGCAGTATCTAAGTAAATGGAGGTCCGATTTATAGCTTTGGTCAAGATAATTATTTTGATTCTGTTTAGGGAGGCATCCTTCAGGTATCTATGTGATCAATACTATCTTTGTTGTCTTTTATATTGAACTTCTGAGACTTGGTCATAATTCTAAGTGGTGAAGCAGAGAACCATGGTAAAGTAGTAATAGCTTCCTGAGAGCAAAATGTCAAATTTTTTCTTAAAAAATATTTTTTGGCTAAAGTTGTATTCTACCAGTTATTTATTAAAAAAAACAAACAAACAAACAAAAAATCCTGGCCCACGCAAACTATTGCTGCACCTCGTACCAGGCATTCATTTCAGGCAAAACCATCAACTGGGCACGTTTGTGTGCCTGATATAAAACCAAGTTTCATGACTCACTAGTGGTCGCATAAAAGAAGTGTCACACTGGTGGCCATGTTGTGCATAATGTATAAGGAAATGTGTTTCCTTGCCATTGTTTTCAACTTGCAGGATAAAAGATATTTCTTCCCAGAAATAGTTTAAAAATATAAATGACTATAAGTGGCCACTTTGGACCTTCAAGGCTGCTCCTTCCCCTGTTGTCATTCCAGCCAAATGCTCTTTCCTTACTTCCTAATGTCTGTTATTCCTTCCTCTCTTCCAAACATTTATTAGGTTATCATAAGTGGTCACAGAACTTTATTCTCCCATCTTCAAGCTCACATTCCTCTTTTTAAAGTCAAAGTTCAAGATCTCCCTCTTCCTGGAAGATAATCTCTGATTTCCCTTTTTTTTCTGTTCTTACTATTACACTAGAACAGAATTCTGATGTGGTGGTTTCCCACTTATCTCTGTAGGGGTGTGTGTGGGTGGAGTGGAGAAGCAATAATGCCCTTTGTATTCAGAAGGTGATGCCTTGCACCATCAGCCATCAAGACTTCAGGTTACCTCTGGGGAGTGAGTTTCTGTAGTTATTAGGTGAGCGCTTCATAACGTGGAGGTTCTTGTAAGAATGTGAAGTGATATTAAAGCTTAAGAGTCTTGAGTCTTATGCAAGAATTTAAGAGATGTGTAGATGTTCCCTTAGGGGTCCCTCACTTTTGTTATTCTCAACCTTCACTTTTTTTTTTTAACCTTTCCCTTTCTTTGAGAAATACTCAAAGAAGAGGACACGTTTTAGATGGCACAGATTTAAAAAAAAAAAAAAACCAGCTAAATTGGATATTTCTCTTTATTAAAGAATTCCTCATTATATATAATTTTTGCTTAATTGCTAAGTTGTTCTTCAGCCTTTTTTTGGATGTGAGTGTTTCTTTTTACCACCTAGATTGTTTAATATCTTTGAGCACTGGAACCTGTTTCTTTGTAGCATGGTATTTATGTATTACATGTATTTTTAGCGCACAATATTTGCTGTTTCTTCCCCCCAGATTTTCTTTAAAATCTTTCCTTTCTGCATTTAAAACATCGAGTTGATCATGTAGAATTTTTCAAAAAACATCTAGCGTGTGAAGTTAGGCATGCTTACCAGTCATTATTTCAGCAAGAATTTATCAGTGACTATCAAGTACTGTGTCAGGAAATGCATTTATAGGCACGGTACCCTTTCTGCCCAAAATGAGGTTGTTAGGTTTACAAAAGCAGCCGCTTCCTGAAATTTTTTGCCACAGTTGTATAAATTAAATCAAGGATTGAGACGGTTTGTAAAATGAACATTTATGGAATTAACTCCATGACTAAATACCAGTTGAAAGAATTTGTCTTGTAACTCTATAGGAGGGGTACTTTGGAAGACCTCTCTCTGGGACAGTTATCCAAGCATACAAGTTTATATTTGTTCATACCCAGGGAAGTTCATGGAGTTATTAACTTGAAGCTGGACGTTGAACTCCATGTCACTTAGTGGGGAACTACAAGAAGCTCTCACTTCTGAGGGGAGGATTGGATAGAAGTATCAGATCAGGGTAGAAATTGCTTGGATCAGCTGATGCCAAAGAGATCTGGAGGGTGTGGTCCTTAAAGCCTGCAGCTTTAGAGCCAGGAGACGTCTTTTCCTGCTGGCAAATAAAAGGATCTACTGCAGTCTGGAAGAGTTGAAAGATAGACCCTCTGGGAAGCATGGGGGAGACAGTGTCCGCTTTGCGCATGGCACAGACACAGAATATTGTGGTGTAAGTGGGTGAGGGAGCCCAAGTGCCCGAAAGACTCGCCTCAGCTGTAACAACCATGCAGTAGACCTTCCAGGGTTTCTGAATTTCTACCCTCTATATTAGCATTTCCTAAAGTGTGATCTCAGGACCATCTGCTTCAGACTCTCCTGGGGTACTGTAAAAATGTAAATTATCAGGCCCTGTCTCCACAGACATACTTAAACTCCACTGGGTGGGGCCCTGGAATATGCATTTTAAGATTTCCAGGTGATTTGGAAGTACACTACGATTAGGAACTGTTGGAAGAAGTATTCCTCAAACAGTGGTTCCTCTGCCTGTTTGAAGATTTCTGCCATGAAGAATGAACTGTCTTATAAAGCAGTGATCTTTTAAATCCAGGAGTGATGCAGGCAGGGAGTGTAAATGGATGCCAAGTAGAGAATGACAAATTTATAAGTAACTGAGTCAGAACTGGGATACACTTACTAAGGCTGACATCGGAAAAAGCTAACAGCACATGTTCCTTGGAATGTTGGTTGGCGAGAGCCATTCTGAGTTTCAGTAGGAAGCAGGCAACTTTCAGATAACAGTTCATAGATGTGTTAAGTGGTCAGGGTCAGCCGTAAACTTCAGGGTTCGGATGGAATTTTTTGAAATCCACTTTCAGGAAAAGCTTTTTCTTCCCTTTTTTTTTCAATAGAGTTTTTCCCTTGTGAATTTTTTTTACCCAAGTAAGTGCCTGGGGTATTTGGGGGGTGGGGGAAGGAGATCCTTGGCTAGCTTTCTGTCTTTCTGTTGGGAGGACATGGCAGGCAAGAGAGATTCCTGAGCATCTCAGGGCACAAATACAGTGAGTATGTGAGTGAATATCCATTTTCTTCTCTTCCTTGCCCCCTTTCCTCGCCTTGCCTGCTGTTTATACAGAGTGGACCAGACTGCTGTTGGTTGCAGAGGAAGGCTCCAGTGCCATTGCATAGACCCTCCGGGCCCAGGAGGCAGGCTCAGCACCATCCCTCAGACAGTGGTGCGCTGCCTGTGCCGCTTTCCTGGGCGCTGTCTCTGCTTGCTTAGCCACATTCCATAAAACTTGACATTTACTGTTAATTTTAGGAAACAACATTTAGTGATTAAAAGCTTTTGCTAAAATTTAGAGATTCACCCAATTCTTAATTATTTCTTTTAAGGGAAGAGTACAAAAAGAAGCATTGATAAGACAAAGAGAATACTCAGCCTTTTCCCCATCATTACATAATCCCCGGCCCCAGCTAGTGCAGCTAATGATGACACTTTAAAATGTTTAGCCTCTCTACTAACACCATATATAGATCTAATGAGTAGCTAGAGGGGAAAAGAGCAGAGAAAATTAAGGGGCAGGGGCAGTCTTAGAATTCAATAAATCAGAGAGCGAATGTTCTGTGATAAAATTTTCTGAAAACAAGAACTTGAACACCTTGCCTCTTAATTCTTCAGATGATACCCAGCTAGGAAGAATGGTGATCTACATAGAATACCAATAACTTTAAAAAAGATACTAGCATGATGGAAAATAGGCCCACCTTAACAACAAAACTATATGTACTAGGAATAAATAATCATAAAATCTTGCATTTCAGTGAAAAATGAGAGAAATCTAATATAACTAGGTGTGTGAAAAGACCTGGGTGGCTGATTTGACCGTAAATGACAGTTAGCTAACAAAATAATTTATTTAGCTGCTTAGACCATTAATATAGTGTTATCTACGTTAATGAAATTGTAATATCTAGGTTGCTAAATGAGATCATCCTACTGCATGGACAAAGTTCATCTCTAAATTGAAACTTTTGAAATCAGAACACATTTTCTCACAGAAACATTGTATTCGGCATTTTGGTTCCCAGGTTTTCCTATTGAAATGTTTTTAATGGTGGCTAGAGTCCCAGGTTAGTACAGAAACCCATAGTTGTCTTTTTTTTTTTTTTAATTTTTATTAAAAACTTTATTTCAAATTCACAAAAATAAAAGAACAGAAGACGGCAGCTCAACAAGTTATGGGAACATTACTCCTAAAAAGTTCTTTTTCAGGCACTTTTATCTTATCATAGTTTTCTGATGGAATTTTAGAATTGAATTGTACCAGCTTGGGTTCTGAGTCCTTCGTGCATTCGGTACATTAGGAAGAGGAAAAGAATACCTTTCCCACTTCTTATAATCATACTGAAAAGTGTAAACTGGATGTCATTCGGTGCTCTCTCTCCTCTCTTTCTGCAACCCTCTCCTCAGTTGTCCTTTACCATCAGGCTGCCCAGAGACCCCAGTAGTGACAGTACTTTGTCCTTTCTCCCCCTCCCATTACATTCTCGGCTTCTCTTTCCAATAAATACAAGTCCACATCCCCTTCCTGCTGCTCATGTCAGCTGTGCTAGGTGATGACAATTTCACCACATCATGTTCTGCAAGTTTGGGGTTTTTAAAAATGGTTCGTAACCCAAACACATCTCTAATTGGGATTTCAAGAGGTAAAACTAACCCAAGTGAAAAAGTCTGGCGACTATGAGATATTTGACCTGGCCAGCCTTTCCAGGGAACCTTGCCTGGAGAATTGGCTCCCCCAGGTTTATTTGCCTTTTGCATTTTTGAACCCCCCAATTTTTTTTCCGGTTCTGTCAATTTGTCTTTCACTATTGCATGCATAGGAGCCTCAGAGTAGGAGAAGGAATATTGGGAAGCTACTTATATGTATAGGTCAGTTTTAAGATTAGAGCTGGTGGTGCCTGTACAGGGTGCACCAGATTTACAGGGTGACCTTGAGGAAGTGTAGCTGATGGTACACTTACAAGGTTGGCATTTTACTGAGGGCTCAACCATGGTAAGCTTGTGTAATATTCACAACTCTTTGAGCTAGACTAGATGATAGCATCCTTCTCATTTTGCAGATGAGGAAATGAGGCTTGAAGTGGTTAAGTAATTAACCCCTCGCATAGTGGTAGCATCTAAACTTAAGCGGTCCAACTTCTAAATCTATTCTTTTAACCCTAATTTCTATACTGCCTCCCTTAGAAGTAGTTCAGGCCAAAAAAGTTGTTTGATTATTGTTTTGTTTGTTTTTGAGCTTTGGAGGAGTATAACTGGGTGGATGATAGTTATTAAATATTTAAATTTATGTAAAAGTAGGGAATACTAGACTTGTTATATGTTGTAGCAATTATAAATATTTTAGAAATAAATTGGGGCATCTGCTGTTTTATAATGATGCCTTTCTCATGCCCAATCTCTATGCTATAGAGAGCATTCTTACTTTGGATACAAAACTGGACAAGATGACCCTTAAGTTTCTTTCTGGATCTAAATATGGTTAAAGAATGAACTAGTATTACAACTTAGTGCAAGGTTTCTTAACCTTTTTTGTTCCACAGACCCCTTTGCCAGTCAGGTGAAAACCATGGACCCCTTACTAAGTCCTCACTATACTGTGTATTATTTAGTAAATATACCCACATCCCCACAAGAATAATGTTTTTTTGAATTTCAGTTCAAGCTCATGGACCCCTTGTTATGAACCCCTGACTTAGTGGATGATTATGAAAAATCATTTTCTATACATATTTCTATTACATTGCTTAGATTTTTAAGAGTATGGTTAGGAGGGTCAAAATCTGTCTTTACAGAAAGCCACTTTCCACTTTCTCTCCATTTTTATTTCATCTTTAACTTTGATATACCTTAATGTACATATTCAGTGTGGTAGTTACTAAAGAGATGAGGCCCAACTCAAGGAGTCACATTCTTTAAAGCCATGCTGGGGTGGGGGATCAGTTGTGATTCTCTGTAAAGATATCAAACCACCCAGGTGACTACATTAAGAAGTTAGTCCTCCAAATAACTCTCTGTTTACACTTCTCTAAGGTTAAAAATCAATTAAAAGAATTGGAGTGAAGGTGTCATTTTTCAATTGAAAGCCTAATAAAGTGAATCCTGGTAGAAAATGAGTAACAACTGCCTGACCAGATGTGGCCATTACCAAAGACAGGGGGATCGCAAAGTGATTATATCTTCTTGAAGGTTTATGGTAATTCTGATTAATCTGTTTTGAAAAGACAGATACCCACATATCCTATGTATCCAAAGGCAATAAGATTAAGATTATTAGGATGCATTTTTTTATAAATTATAATTCTCACAATCAATCATAATTTGTCTAGTGTCCCTGGTGTTTTGAAGTCTAAACTAGGAATTTTAAAAGTCCACCTGTCATAGAGTTGGTAAATTGTTCCCGAGATGCTTTAGTCTGGAGATGAAAGGTAATAAATTTCCAGAGAAACGATAGGTCCTGTTTCAGCTAGGAAAATGATATGATTAATGCATTTCCCCCCATGTCAAACTCTCTTCTAAGAAACTATCACCACCACCATCTAACCATTGCCAGCTTCGCCTAACTCCTCATACCCTGGATCTGTTCAACATAGGATATTTCATTAATCATCACAACAGTTACATGGCTTCTCACATATGTCAGGCTATGTTCTATCACCAGAAACCTAAAGCTTTCTGTCTACTCTCTACTATAGGATGGAATTACCAAGCAAGATATGGCCCCATGTCCTCAAGGGGCTTATAATCAACTGGGGGAGCCTTGTTATTTAATTCACATGTGGCTATATCACATTAGAAAGTGTTAAACTTTTGTGGAGATTAAAATATATATTGAGAAGATGAAAGGAAGGAGATTTGCCAGAAATGATTTCTAGCAATATTTTTTTCATAGTAAAAGCTGTACTCTTGGTTATTGGAGTAAGGAATGACCTGCCATTTAGTTTCACTGTTTTGCATCCAGTTTCGTGAGCCAAACTTTTTGAATATGTTTTGTTGATGGGAATTAGGAGTATTCTCAGTAACCATGACATAGGTATACTGTTGACAGCAAAGGTCAGTTTTTCTTAAAGTCTTAGAGCAACTGTGTATCAAGTAATGTTCCCAGTACAGTGAAACTTAATGACATGCTCCTCCCTTGTTACCCATTTTCTCTTTCACTTAATTCCTGAAGACCTTTTTTCATGCCCAGACTGCCACCTCCTCAGTGATCTTGGAAAAATCACTTTTCTTCTGTTTTCTTATCTGTAAAATGGTGATAGTCATACCTACCTTATTGTGATTAAATGAAATAATACATGCAAAACACTTAGCATGGAGCCAAATAACACAGCAAATTCTCAATAATGTTCCCTATTAGTACTCTGAACAACACTCAGGTCTCTAGAAAAAAATGTTTTGAATAAAGTTTTCATGGGTTAAAATGGGTTCCCCCCCTTGATTTTTGCTTATTTTTAAAGGCTCTGGTAGATTACTTTGTGACTAAGAAAAAGAACTGTTATAAGATCCAACTAAAATGGGTAAACAGATAGCTACTCCATTAAGGGAGGGAAAAGCAGCTATTTCTGGGAGGATAACTGCTTGAAAGGATTTGCACATCCGCTATTTTTGCAAGGTAAGAGTGAATTTTGCAATAAGGGAGAATGGAGATGCATTTCTGGGGAGAGCAGAATGAGATGACTTGTCCAAGATTTTATGGATATATTCTGGCCCCAGTTTTTACAGTTTACATATTACCTTTAAAAAATGTATCCAGGCAGGATTAAACTGTCCTTTAGATTTGTATCTTCTCTTAATTTGCTTAGTGATGGATGTTCTTTGGAGAGTAGGCTGATGATTAAATTTGAACAACTCTTACGTAATTGGGAACAGCTACTGGATTATAGGGAAGAGCAAAATGGCTTTTAGAGCATCTCTCCGATGAGGATAGAGATGGACTTCTCCAGCATCCCATCCTCAGTGTAGAAAAGGGAGCCTCTTTGCTCCTTCCTAATTGTTTCCTAGAGCGGACGCTTTTATGCCTGGTTTGGATCTTTAAAAAAAAAAAAAAAACCACTACCATTCCTCTTAGTTCATTCTTTTGCACGATGCTTTGATTTTCAAGCTGGACAGAGTACTTTTTTGAGATTAAATCTATTCCAGGATGTAGAGGAAGTGTTGTCCAGAGACTTGAATTTTAGGAATTTGTGATTTTGTCTGTATGAAGAAATAGAAATGTAAAAGCTGCTTGTGATCCTTTCCCCCAACTCTTCTTTTTCAGCAGAATGATTTGATACTTTTAGGGATGTGTTGGGGTTTCTATTACATTGCTTTCTCATCACTTAATTCTGAGATCCTGGTATAGCTACCTGGCCACACCTAATAGATGCGTTCCTGTCTGCTCTGTCCAGGCAGGGTTCCACTGTGGTGTTTGGGCTCTGGCCCATTTTCCCCTTTCCTATGCTGGAAATACTCACTGGCTGCTTTGGATGAGGTGGGGTGGGCGCAGAGAATTGGTCCAGCTTCACACTGAGTGTGGAGTTTCCTGAAACCGGTGTCTACTTAGGTTTGTTTTTCTTCATTAATATGTTACTTTGTGGTGAGTGGAGAAGGGATGGTGTCATTTTCTTGTTTTGTGCATTTTGGAAGGGCAAAGACATATGAAATTCACTTTAGGTACTAGTCACTAATACATTAGGTTTATCTAGGATAGTAATTGACAGTGAAAAGATCATATACTTGATTGGGTGCAACAAGGGTAAAAGATAGTTTACTCTTTGATATTATAATGAAACTAAATATAATGAGAGTGAAGGAGGATGAGGAAAACGCCAGTGTAGTAGCTAAGTATTTTTCTAGCCCACTGACCCTCCACCCACTCCCCCAAACACACAGAGGTTCTAGGTCTCCTAGAGAGCCATAACTTTATTTATATTCTGAGTTCCTTGGAAAAGAAGCTCCCTTTAAAATTTAAGAAGAGTAGCGCTCTGCATGTTGAGAAGATGAAACTGATCCTTTGTGATTAACTTTAGCAACAGAAAATAAAAAGGTATTCAGGAAGATTAATATCTTTACTTTTTTTTCACGTTGAGTAATGACTCCCTGCTCTAAACAAAAAGTATTATAGGATTAAAAGGGGGAAAAAGTTGCAACTGATTTCCATGGATATTAAAGCCTTTTCCCAGTACCTGTTTACCAGTGAGTGAAGTACTCCTTCAACTTATCTATTTCAGAAAAGGTGAAAAGGGAAATGAACCTTGCCAGCATTTGGTTTGGTTAGCTTCCAAGGTGCCTAGGTGTTCCAGGATTGACATAGTCACTACTAGAGGCGATTAGACAATAGTGCAAAGGCTGGCTCCACAAAAGGGAGGAAAATATCAGGGCTATTATTAGCAGTAGATATTCAGTCTAAATATGGAGTATCGATGAAAAGAAATCTGGCATGTAAGAAAGCTTGTCCCCATAACAAGATCAATTTAGTGAGTGTACTGACTAAACAGAATATACGGATGAGCTGCTGGGAGCAGGGTTCACATTAACTTTATGTTTCGGCTTCTTAAGGAAAACCTGCTTATCTCAGAAAATTAATAGGAGCGTATCCATTGCAAAGCTTTACGATAAAAGCAAACACTAGTGTACATGAAAGGAAAAGTCTTACAGTTCTCTCCATTTCATCTGTAAGGCCCCTGAGAGGTTGAAGATACCTGTTTTAAGTGTGTGAATTTGTGACACATACAGGGAGACTCGACCATGGGCCAGCAATTCCTAGTGATTCTCCTTAGTCAAGGTTTGTAATTTAAAGCTAAATTAAATTGCCAGTTGACCTTGAATGCACTCCTCTAACAGACTATGATTAATCCGTTGATTTTGTATCTTACAGTACAAATAATGATAATGTGTGCTATTCACAAATTTTTAATA